>JANIJG010016741.1:25098-93646 GCA_024611175.1 Megaceryle torquata | reverse complement strand
AGTCTCCTCTTTTCCAGACTAACCAAGCCCAGGTCCCTCAGTGTCTCATCAGGGATGCTTTTCAGACCCCTCACCAGCTTCAGTGCCCTTCTCTGGACCCGCTCCAGCCCCTCAATGTCCTTCTTGTGCTGTGGTGCCCAAAACTGGACACAGTGCTCAAGGTGCAGTCTGACCAGTGCCAAGCACAGGGGCACAATCACCTCCCCACTCCTGCTGGACACACTGGGTTTGATCCAGGCCAGGATGCCGTTGGCCTTCTTGGCCACCTGGGCACACTGCTGGCTCATGTTCAGCTGGCTGTCAACCAAAACACCCAGGTCCTTTTCCACCAAGCATCTCCCCAGGCCTGTAGCGTTGCCTGGGGTTGTTGTGAGTGAAGTGCAGGACCCAGCACTTGGCCTTGAGAAACCTCATCCAGGTCACTGATGAACATGTTAAACAAGACTGGTCCCAAAACTGAGCCCTGAGGGACACCACTTGTGACCAGTCACCAACTGGGTTTAACTCAATTTCCCACCACTCTCTGGGCCCGGCCATCCAGCCAGTTTCTAACCCAGTGAAGAGTCCACCTGTCCAAGCCATAAGATGCCAGTATCTCCAGCAGAATGCTGTGGGAAACGGTGTCAAATGCCTTACTGAAGTCCAGGTAGACAATGTCCACCACTTTTCCCTCATCCACTAGGTGGGTCACCTCATGATAGCAGGAGATCAGGTTGATTACAAAGGACTTGCCCTTCATGAACACGTTGGCCGGGCCTGATCCCCCTGTTGTCTTGCACTTGCCACATGATCACCCCCAAGATGAACTCTTCCATAATCTTCCCAGGTACTGAGGTCAGGCTGACAGGCCTGTAGTTCCCCAGATCCTCCTTCCTGCCCTTCTTGTAGATGGGTGTCATGTTGGCAAGTCTCCAGTCATCTGGGACTTCCCCAGTTGACCAGGATTGATGATAAATAATGGAGAGAGGTTTGGCAAGTTCCTCCTCCAGCTCCCTCAATACTCTCAGGTGGAACCCATCCTTCCCCATAGACTTAGGGGTTTCTGATTGGTTTAGCAGGTCTTTCACTACTATTTCCTGGATTATGAGGGCATTATTCTGATCTCCATTCCTATCTTCCAGCTCAGGGGACTGAATACCACGAGGATAACTGGTCTGACTATTAAAGACTGAAGTAAAGAAGGCATTAAGTGCCTCAGCCTTTTCCTCAACCTTGGTAACGATGTTCCCCCTCGCATCCAATAACAGGTGGAGATTCTCCCTGGTTCTTTTTTTGTTGTTTATATAGTCATAAAAACACTTATTTATTTATTATCTCTTGCAGCAGTGACCAGGCTGAGTTCTAGATGAGCTTTTGACCCTCTAATGTTCTTTCTGCATGACTTAACTAAATCCCTATACTCTTCCTGAGTAGCCTGCCCCTTTTTCCAAAGGTGGTAGACTCTCCTCTTTCTCCTAAGTCCCAGCCAAAGCTCCTTGTTCAGCCAGGCTGTTTGTTTTGCCTGACAGTTTGTCTTACAACACATGGGGACAGCCTGCTCCTGTGCCTTTAAGAGTTCCTTCTTGAAAAAAGTCTAGTGTTCATGGACCCCTTTGCCCTCAGAGACTGAACCCCAAGGGGCTTACTCAACCAGTGTTCTAAACAGGTTGAAGTCTGCCCTTTGGAAGTCCATGGTAATAGTATTGTTGCCCCACCCCCCCCACCTTACTTGGCCAAGAATTGAGAACTCTATCATTTCATGGTCTCTAAGCCCAAGATGGCCTTCAACAACCACATCATCCAGCAGACCTACTTTGTAAACAACAAGTCCAGCAAGGCACCTCCCCTGGTGGTCTTACTAGCTGAGTCAAGAAGTTATCTTCCACACACTCCAGGAATCTCCTAGACTGCTAGATTTCCTGTCTGCTGTGTTATATTTCCCGCAGATGTCTGTTAAGTTGAGGTCCCCGACAAGAACAAGGGCTTGTGATTTTGCCACTTCTGTCAGTTGTCTATAGAACAATTCATCAAGTTCTTCATCCTGGTTGGGTGGTCTATAACAGACTCTCAACAGGATATCCACCTCATAGGCCTTCCTCAGCTTTACCCATAAACATTCGTCCAGTCCATCACAGTTGTTGACTTCCATGCAATCAAAACACTCCCTAATATAGAGAGTAACCCCACCGCCTTTTTTATCTTGTCTGTTTCATTTGTAGAGCTTGTAGCTATCCATTGCAGCACTCCACCATGTTTCTGTAATGGCAACTGCATCATAGCAGCTGTGGTGTATAGTGGCCTCCAGCTCCTCCTGCTTGTTTCCCATGCTGTGTGCATTACTGTAAAGGCACTTGAGCTGGGCTAACAGCTTAATTCCCAACAATGACCTACCACACCATGTGATGTCATTCTCAGCAGTAAAAGCTGGGGGAAAAGCTATAAAAGCTGAGGCAAGAAGTAGAAATGGGGGACATTCATAGCTATGGCATTTATCTTCCCAAAAAGCTGTTACATGTGATGGAGCTCTGCTTTCCTGGAAATGGCTTGAACACTTGCCTGTCAACAGGAATTAGTGAATGAATTCCTTGGTTTGCTTGGCTTGTGCATGTAGCTTTTACTTTATCTATTGAACTGTCTTCATCTCAACCCATGAGTTATCTCACTTTTACTCTTCTGATTCTATTCCCATCCCACTGTGGAGAGAGTGAATGGCTGTGTGGGGCATAGTTGCAGGCTGGGGTTAAACAACAACATATGTTATAAAGATAAAACTAAATGTCTAGAAGCACAAGTTCTAGATTGGTCTATTCTGATAAAAGAAAAGTAATTATCAGAAATGAAACTGTCAGTGTTAATTTGGAAAAAAACTTCCAGTTTTATTTTAGGTGTCCAAACTTCCAGTTTTATTTTAGGTGTCTGGTTCACTGACAATTACATAACTAGTGACTTGACCACAGATGCTCATTGTTTATATTTCCTGAACAAGATCCAATTAAAAGCTTACCATCTGCCATAAATCTTTGTCTCTGTACAGCTTTCAATGCAAGTGACATGCATTAGCATTCAAGCCTTAGCCTGTCTTTCACTCATTGTTGTTAAATTATCCAGACATTCCCTTATTAGGAATTTTTCAAAAACTCCAAGAGTTTGTCTGTTTGGTTGATTGTTTGGTTGCTTTGTTTGGGATTTTTTGCTCTAGACAGAGATTCAAATGTTAGAAAAAGTTGTTTTGGAAAGTAATTCCGTTATTAGCAAACAGCATTGATAATACCACTGTAGATTTGGCAGATTTGGAGGCCAGTGAAAGCTTCATAGGAAAATACTGTCTGGAGAGGATTTTGGGAAGGTATCATATATGAAAATTCTTTGGATATGGAAGCACACAAGATATTTTTGAAAATAACTTTAATATACAGAGAATGTTTAGATATGCAGAAAAATTTTACATTTATTTTCTGTAAATAAATCCTAAAAGTTGGGGAATCCATACCTTTTCTACCCAGTGTTGTTTTTTGGTTTTGGTTGGGTTTTTTTTATTTATTTTTTTAAATCCAGATATGAATTTATATTGGTTCTCTAGAGTAAGAACTGCATGTTTTGCTTAAGTCAAAGACTTAAGTCAAGAGAAAGATTCTAGTGTCATCCCATGGTGCCTGTAGGATTTGCAGATATCTCAGGCTCTACAAGAGTTCAGAACTTTTCTGGGAAGACGGCTGGAATGACGCAGCTTCCTCTATGGCATCCAAATAACACTAGCTGCCAACCTATAGAGAATTGAATAATTTTGTAGGTGATAACTTCAGGGTGAGCACAATCCCTCTTTAAGGCAGAGATGACTATATGTCTGGAACTTCATTAATTGTAATAGGTATTACACTGTGATTTCTACTCAGATTGCAGAGGCATAAATTGTAACATCTGAAATGCGTAGACATTTTCAGCTATTTTCTTCAGAGAACTTGAATAAAATGTCATTATTTTTCTATGCTGACCAATAAATTATAATATTCTTTACAATCTAGAAACTTATTCCTGTAAATGCAGGGAAGGCTTGAATTATTCTTTTATTGGGAAATAATTTGTAATTTCCTTCCTCCATGGCCCTATGTTATATCCTGAGAGAGGGATAATGAGATTAATCGTAAAAGTCCCCTCTAAGAATAAGATGTGGTTCTAGTATAGTGCTTAACTATTGTGATTGAAATTTGAAAGAAAAAATACCAGCATGAATGAAATGAATCAGAAATACATATCTACTCTGAATCTGAAAATGTGTCCATTTATTAGTATTACTAAACATACCATGTCATCTTAGATGGTTCAGAAGAAAATGTCCTAATACAGAGGTATGGCTGGATACAAATAAAAGACTGCAAAAGTGCAAGGGATCAAGTCTACAAAACACATTATTTAGGTCCCTGGATCATGGAGTAGAATCCCAAATCTGTTATTAGTACTGTTATTTCTAAAATCACAAAATTAGTATTAGACTTTCTGAAGAAGATCCCAAAAATTCTTCTGAGAGAGAAAGATGACTGCAGAAAGTAGTTCACCTGACTGGCATCTGAAATTCTGGGAATTTTTCTTCAGTAGAAATTTAATTCTTCACCTGTCTTAGAAATTAAAGAAGCAAGCAGGCTTTTTAAAGTACTTAATACACAGACAGTATTAAAGACTGTTAGTGTAGAAACAGGCTAGATGGTCACTGTTCATGATTAGCTATTCAGTATAGCAGGTCTTGCTACATGTCTCCTGAAGGTAGCATCCAGAGTGTAACCCCATTTTTTTTCAATAAACCCAAATTATAATTTTATAATTATTCACATTGAAATAAAATCTTGGAATAGAGTTATTTTGCTCTTTGTCCTTTACTAAATTTGTTGGCTAAGTTATTTTGCCTTCTTCAAACCTCAAATATTATTCAAACTGACATACGCTTTCTTTCAGTGTTTTGCCTGTAGCAGAAATGTATAATATTCCTCTGGGCTTCGCAATTTAATTGTCAGAAATCTATTTTCTTAGTCTGTGTTGCTGTAGTTTTATTTCCCCTAAATATAAACCTTTATCTTGAGTAATGTATGTAACCTTTTTAGTATGCTGTTAGGATACCCTATTAATATAATTCATAATACATGTAAATATTTTAAAAGTTTAATTCTCAATATAATCTCCAATGCTGTGTGATTTACAAGACACACTAAATTAGTAATTTATTTCTATGCTGTTATTTATATATATTTTTGGAAGTACATCTGCTTATATAGTTTTTAGAAATTTTATATTTAATTGGAATAAATTTCCCCTTGTTGTATAGAAATAACCTTAAAAATGAAAATGTGACTACATAAGTATGTGCATATACATACATATAAAATATGTTAATATGTGGGTGCATAATACACTTAAATAGTACTAGGAGCTAAACATAGGTCTACTCCTCATCCATCTGTATGCCTAACCATTTGGCTATGAAGTTAGACCCCCATTAACTGAAATAACCTTATTCAATTATTCTAATGTACAGAGCATTATTCTGTCACAGTTTGCTTTTGTATTTGAGCATATTGACTTCTGTCATTACAGTCTCCTAACCTGTACATTTACCTTTGTTTACAAGATTTTTTTTTTTTTTTCTGCTGTATAGATGAACTTTGTTGCATAATTTCTCTCGGCATTTCTTTTGAATTACTACAGATAGGTAATATGTTCCACTGAATTCTAGTGTAAGCTAGATGAGTCATTTTGGTTATGCTGTGTATAAATCATGCTTTGCAAGAGTCTTTTATTTCCATCTATTCCTTCTCAAGTCATCTTTAGCCAGTTTGATCATATTTATACAATCACCATATCTCATCTCATCTATGTCTTTTCCATTGTACTTCATTTACTACATCCCCAATTTTTTCCTCACTTTCTTCCTCATTTCTGTTTCCTGATGCTTTTAACACCTGATAAATGAATGACTGTGTAATTTTATGAAGACTGGTAGTCCACTGATACTGCTGACTGAGGATAGTATTGATGAGGAACTATGTATCAGTGTTTAAAATTCTTCAAAATTTCCAAAATGTGTGGCAAATACAGGTTCTAAATTATTCCATTCAAGATGACAACTTCTGCACTGAAAATATATCTTCACTGTTTTTTTGTACTGAAGGACCACAAAGTCTGTAGAAATGCATAATTTAACAGTTCTCTTTGGAAGAAGATCCTTTATTTAGTCTTGAATTTTTTTTCTCCTTCATTTTTCCCCTCCCTCTCCCAGACAAGCTTTTGCATAAGAAAGAAAAAAAGTACAGTAAAAAAAGAACAGCAATGAAAAAAGAAACAAACTCTGGGAAAGACCAAAAATGAATGCAACAATAGTTTTCAATAAAAGAACGAAAATATACAGACAAAACAATCTCAGTTAATAGCATGGCTACAAAGAAAGAAATTGTATTCCTATACTTCATACAGAGGAAAACTATATAGTTTTAGAGATTAAATATTAATCAATTTAGATTCAGAAGTTGATTAAATACAGACACAGAAAAGAAATAAAAGAAGAATTTTAAGTTAGAATTTTAAAAATGTTTCAGGTGCGCAAGCTTTCAGTGTTTCATCTCAAATTTATTTCATTCCTTATATTTCCTCTGGCAAAAGCCTAACATCAGGAATTTTTCTTGGATCAATCTGGTCTTTAATGCCATGACACATCCTCCTAATACATACAGAGCCTGAAGACCTTAAAAGAGACTTTCAGAGACCTTATAGAGACCTTAAAGGCTCACAGACTTCTGTAGTAACTTTTAATCATCCAATTCTATTCTTGGACTTTAAGGACTTTTTCTCTTATATACAGTCACAAACATCAAGCACAAGGAAGCTTTAAGTAAAAAAAAGTTTTGAAGTTCATGTGACACTTTAAGATATAAGCAGGTGAAAGAAAAACACCAACACCTCCTTGCCTTTTCACTGAGAAAAGTCAAGGGATAGCAAAGACTGAATCTGAGTACTGATGCCCATATCAGTCCATCATGACTGGTAAATGGGCACATGGGCTGAATCCTTAAATGAAAGAGCTTTCTTATACAATGGACATGTGTAAAATCATTCCAAAAGTCTCAGAGAATTAAACTGAATGGAGCATAGTGTTGCCACCTTGCTCTTCAGCATTGAACATCTGATGATGATTTAGACAGCAAATATGTTATACTAATGGATGTAGCTTCAGATCTCCTAACAGATGCAATGAAATATTTAGTTTCCATTTGGACAGTTTGAGGTAAGACGAAAGGATCCTGGGAAAGTCCTTCTCCAAAAAAATAAAATCCAGTGACTTTCTGGCCTACAGGAAATCTTACCATCTGGCCCCTTATGAACATTCATCTGCATGTACCACCTCTCTTAGAGTCTCACAGCATTATATCGTATTATTACTCTGGTTTATTCTGTCAAAACTGTTGAACGACTTCACAGGAAGAAAGGCTTTCTTATGTATTTTTCCTACAGCCATCTCAACTTCGGCATTTTTTTTTAATAGTTTTAAAACACAGCCAATGATGGTCAAAGTAGTTTGATTTTACAGGTATATTATTTTACACTATACCTCCCATGTTTAATGACTGCCTGTGGTAAGATTGAAAAGTATTTTGTCACAATTAACAGCTAGTGTATTTGTCAGCATTGGGAAGTCCATGTGATAGGAAAATAGATTTAGGAAAAAAACCCAACCAAAAACAACAACAACAAAACCGGAACAAACTCTTAGGAAACAAGAATGAATTGGACTCTACAAAAAAATATATAGCTCATCATTGTTTTGAAACTGGACTGAATTAATTTTCTAATTAGAAGTCAGAAAACATTGCTTGAAGTAAACATTCTTTAAGTAGCATTGCATAATTCATTATTAGATTCTTGGAAGTACTTAATTTGAATTTTGACACTTTTGAAAATTCAGTTTACCATTCATCACCAGTGAGATGGAAAAGCAGTCTGTAGTAACCATGAGATTGTCATGTACCTAGAACAACTTGAAACTACAGAAGATTATTATTTTCCTAATCTACACAATCTGTTGGGTGGAATGTGGAGGAAAGCAAGGGGATTTAAGTTTTTCTTAAAAAATATGTACATGTGAAGTACAAGACAAACATTGTTTTCATGTCTGAAACCAGTAATTTGAGTTATTTGTATCAAGGCTGAAGATACTTACTGATGCAATGAAAAATACAATGATAAAAGTTTCTTTTTCTTACACTTTAATCTTTTCATGCCATATTGACTATACTGTAGGGGCTTCTAACCTTTGTGTATATTCCTAATTTTTCAGCAAACTCTATTTATGATCTCTATATTTTAAAGAAAAAAGTAAATAATTAGTTTTCCTTTTACATCTAAATTTAAAGAAAATTTTATTGGGATACACCTAGTTTAACATTGTAAACCGTACATAAGTTTCAGCCAAAAGAGTACTTAATCACAAATACAAAAAGTGGATATGATATTTATTACAGCCATTAATAAATTACCTCAAATGCTTCACACCAACTTAAATATACTGAAACATTGAGCCATAATTAGAAATTAGAATGCAATTTATGACAAGGCTACACCGAGTTAAAAGTTTTCATTCCAACCAGAGGAAATCCTAAATCCAAAATTTCACTATAAATTAGTGACTGTCGCAACATAAAATGGAAGATTCTAGCTTCAGGTGAACCATTAAATATGCATCTTCCAACTTTAAAAAAGACATTTCAAAATGAAAAATTGTTGGCTCCAACTTTTTCAATTTCTATGTTGTATTACGTGCCAGAAATGACTTTGAAAATGATAGCCTCTGGGTAAAGCAAAATGTATACAAACTGCTTCATTTTACATCTCAATAGTCTAAGTTGACTGCATTAATCAAGTGGAGGCAGTCATCATGTAGTCAGATAGACACCTTCTAGCTGACCTTGCAGATTTTTGTTACTAATGGACTTAAGGTTTTCAGAAATGATGTTAATCCTCATTAAGAGTGATGCAGGTCATACTGTACAGCATTACAAGTCTGCATCCCAGGTTGCAGAGTCAGGGGAAAAAAGAAAACAGCAACTTGAATTAAATACCTCTAGGTTTTACTACAGGCAGAAGACATTCCATTGGTATTCTTTGTCTCATCACTCCTAGAATCATCACACATTTCTAGTTTATTTGTACTCCATCTCAGAAAACAACACCTGTAGCAAAGTGAGGAAATATACACTGCTCTTCCACCTCTCAGAATACATGAATGGCATTAAATGAATATTTCAAAAGATATTCAGTGGCCTACTCGTGTATTATATGCTATTTCCTATTGTTGATGAGATGAACAAACAATTTCCCCATTCATTCTTGCTTTCTTGACAAATATACTCTTTAAATTCCTCAGTTCTCTAATTTTTTGGGGGCTGCCTTGAATTTGTTTTTTTGTTTTTGTTTTTTCCAGGCTTCTCTTATGCATATATCCATTTTTGCCATCCAACACTTAAATCTGATGGTTTCCTTTTTTTTTCCATATTTCTTTCTGTTTACATTGCCTTTTTGCAATTCTTTGCGTGTGTGCATGTGTGTGATATTTATTTCTAGTCTGTCTTCATTTGACTGTAATTCTCTTTCTAGACATTCGTCCTTATTTTCCTCTTCCTTATACTTGTGTCTATTCTTAACTTTTAATTTTGTTGTATTCTATTTGTTGCTATATACTCTGTTGCCTTCTTTTTTCTCTGTATACCTTTCTTTGTCTCCATTTTTAATATTTTTTTTTTTACTTTACTCCAGATGCGATGCTATTTTATCAGCAATAAAACATTGCCATCCTTTGCTCTATTTCACATAAAATAAAAGTACTTTAAAAATTAATGGTGGGCTTATTGGCAATTTTATGCAATTTCCAAAAACTTACTGGTCAAGGAAAATCATGACAATAATCTGATATTGTGTGTTTCAGTACAATTTGTATCTCTGTGATTGCTGCCAGGAAAACTAATTAAAACCAATAAACTTTAAAGGTTAATATATACTCAAAGTTTAGATAGAGAATTTAAGAGCTGTCCAGAAAGCTTGGATAACACCTTAAAATTTGAAAGTGGAAAATCAACTGTAATTTACTGTCCTTGTCAGTCTGCTTCAGAACTACAGTGATTTATGTTAAGATTTGTCTCTGTAAATAATAATATTTCTTTGTTGTGTGTTTTGACAGGTCTTTTGAAGGACTACCTAGTCTGTTCTTATCAATATGTGATACTTCCATTATTAAACCAATTTTCAAAAAGGTTATTAAACTTTTTCTTATTTCTGTAACTTCTATCAACTGCTTTGTTTTGTAGACTAGACCCAAAGAGGAATCAGTTGTAATAATATTCATTCCTTTATTTTAATTTTGGCTATCAGTAATGTTCTTTACAAAACCCTAACATATGTGTAGGTGTGTGTCTTATGTATCTGTGAGATCCTAGCTTCAGTGAGATTGACTTGACCTCAAAGATGCCAGGATAATACCTTGAATACATTGAAGAACAACACTCATATACCACTTCTGACAACATGTTCTAATGTGTGCTTTTCATCTATCTACATTGTTTTCTTATTATATCCTCTAAGATAAAACTCTAAAACTTTATCAGTCCAATTAAAAAAAATATGGTTTAAGAAATAAATGATATTCAAAACTTTGTGGGTATTTTAAATTTTTCTGAAGTTTCATGTATAATTTTTGTTTGCATCACAGTCAAGTACCAGAGTTTAGAAATTTTTGCACACTCATTGAGGTGCAGCTATTGACTTTATATACACTATTAACTTATTGCAAAAACAAAGTAAAAATAAAGTAAAAAGCATTTTAAAAGAAAGTGAACATAACAGTTTGTTAAAGTGCACTAAAGATCAAGGTTTCATTTCATGATGGCAATAAACAAAGTTCACATGACTTTGGGGTTGCTGGTTGATGAAGTGCTTAACATGTGTCATGGTTTAGAGTCAGGGCAGCCCCTTAGACCTGTAACAGATGCTTTCTGTAAACCCCCCTCCCTCCCCAAAGAGAAAAGGAATAAGGGAGAGAGACTCAACTATTAGAACAGGAAACTAGAACAGCTTGAATGAAAATAAGAATAATAGAATGTATACAAATAGATACAAAACCAGTATGGAACCCAACCCTCCTGCTGGTAATCACATCACTGTCACCACTGATGCTGTGGAGCTGGCACTGGAGCAGTCCCAGCCTGGGTCTGGCAGTGGACAGGAGCTGTGTTCAGGAGCTGGATCCTGGTACAGGGTTCAGGAACACACCGATTGGGATCGAAGGCAGAACAGACAGAGTCCTCCTGGATCCTCCAAGGAAGGAACCAAAAGAGGACCTGAGCCAAGCTGAGCAAAGCTGGCAAAGTGGTCCAAGAGGGGAAAAGAGCCCAGGATCCCCTAGAGAGAGACATAGACACTCCAGATCCATCACCATTATACCAAATATGACATATATCGGTCAGTTTGGAGTCACTTGCCTTGTCTGCTCCTCCCTGCAGGTGCAGCCTTTCACTTTCCTGCATTCCCCAATGTGTTACACAAAATCCAGCAGTGGCCTTTCTCTGCACACCAACCTTTGGTAGTAACTCTGCCCATGGGGTGTTATCACTGCCAGAAGCAGACACTGCCTGGGAAAATGAGCTGCTAACTCCAGAAGGTGTGGTTAGAAGAACTGAGCTGAAAACTAAAATCACTGAACAGAATTAGTTCTGTTCTCACTCAGACCAGGACACATGAGCCAGTAATGTGCACTCACAGCCCAAAATGCCAACTAAATCCTGGGCTGTACCAAAAGATGTGTGGCCAGGAGGTCAGAGGAGGTAATTCTGCCACTCTACTCTGCTCTTGTGAGACCCCACCTCAAGTATTGTGTCCAGCTCCAGAGCCTCCAACACAAGAAGAACATGGTTCTGTTGAAGGTGGTCCAGAGGAGGGCCACAAAGATGATCAAGGGGCTGGAACACTTCTCCTACAAGGACAGGCTGAAGGAGTTGTTTTTGTTCAGCCTGGAGGAGGCTCTGGGGAGAGCTTATAGCAGTCTAATACATGAAGGGGCTTACAAGAAAGCTAGAGAGGGACTTTTTATAAAGAAGGTGGTGACAGGACAAGTGGCAATGATTTTAAACTAGAGCAGGAAAGAATTAGATTAGACATTAGGAAAATGTTCTTTACTGTGAGGGTGCTGCAACAGGTTGCCCAGAGAAGTTAACAAGTAAACCATCATTAAGGTTCCTTCCAACTGAAGCCATTCCATGATTCTATGATTCTGGGGTTAGCTACCATCAGTAATAGTGTGATAATTTATTTTACCGCAGAAAACTTAGAATTATTCAGGATTTTTTTTTTTTTTTTTTTTTTTTACATTGAAAAAATTCATGTCCACCAAGAGGAATAATTTTTTGTGGTTAACAAGTAAAATTTACAAATCAGAAATATTGGTTCACCTTGTACAACACGTTGTACACTCAATTCCTTGTGCACCCATAATCCATTCTATTTCATTTATAACAGATTCATAGTCACAGAGAGGAAAGATAAAAAATGTGGGGCTTTTAATCATGTGGATTGTTCTACAGAATAGATAGAAGAAACCAATATATGAAAGCAAACATATGTTAAATGATTGTCAGTTTTAGATCTTTGTCACAGTATAGGTAGACTTATTGGTGCAGTTTTGTGCGAATATGTTCATGTTAGATAACACAAATATACTTTGTATATGCAAAACTTGTTGTTAAACAAAATGTCCAAATATTTTGATATATCCAAGATAGCTTTATTTAATCCCTTCGTACTAGTGCATGAATAATTATCAGAGCTGGGGCTCAACAGTATTTATTTCTTGAATTCTTCTCACTGTGGAAAGTAATTAGCTTATGCAGCTCCTAGAGTAATTTGCTTGCCATGGTACATAAATTCTGACCTTTTCCTTATATCCACCCTCAAAGTATATGATAGGATCCTGAGCATGTATGGCTCCTTTGGGACACACTATAATCTTCTCTGTTAGTTATGAATTTACTGGGTTCTAGTGTATGCTTGAATTCTGAAGTCTTACATGTCTGCCTTCAAACTTTTACAACATTTTCAACTCTATGAAGAGAGACAAACTTCATGAGATCACATGAAATACAACACACGAGCAAAGAATAGTACTGCTTTCCTTTTGAAATATGAAAACAGCAGATTATGACAGTACAAAATACATTATAATTTTGTAGAAATTAGGGTCTGGATCTAACATACATATTTACATATAAAAAAACCAAGATCTTCTATGATTTCTGTGGGGTACGGTTTTTCATTTGTTTTATCCATCCAGTTTCACCACTACAGCCCGTGGTTGCCTTTTCCAAACTTGTATGCTCTTCTTTATGAATCCTATAGACTTGTGTACTCTTCCGCCATAGGTACACCACCTGAGATCACAAATTTCATTACTCAAGAAAATGTCTCAACAGTGAAGCTATGAGATACCATCATACCTAGAGAAGGGGTGGAAAATGGAGGTGCTACTTATGTCTCAGCAAAAGATGCAAAATTCATGTCTCCAGAGAGAGCCAAATCCTGTAACTTCATGGAAAGTGAAAATTCTTCTCTGAAGGAAGGCAGTGGCAAGCATTTTATTTCTATATTATTTCTACTTTGATTTCAGTGCTTACTTAGCATAAAATTCTCAGCCAGTTTTAGGAGCAGAACACAGCCAGCAGCCTCTTGACCTGCCTGTCCCATGCTGACTGCTAGAATACAGTCTCCCCTCATACTGGCACCCATCGGTTCTTTTTTGCTCAGCTGCAAAACAGGAGAGTCCTGCTAGGCTGGGCCTTTCCAAGCAGATGGAAGGGAGGGGAAGCTGATTAACTATCACTTTAATTAATGTACTTAAAATTTTATCTGAAGTACAAAAGTGTTTAATAATAACTAGATTAGCAAAGCTCTCTGGAGAAGATACATTTTAAACTGGTAGCATCTCTTTTTCCCCTTGGTGACTTAATGTTACCAAACATCAGAAATATTAATCAGCTTTAATTGTATCTTCATGGATAGGATTTTTCTTTTTTTTCTGCATTTCTGTCAATCTGTAACTGCAAATTTTGGTGGTGAACACTTAATAAGGAACTTGTTTTTAAGAAAGGAATTATAAATCTTTATGATCATACACAAGTGGAAGAGGGATGATAAAGTGGTAAGCTGGGGGAAGAAAACTTATTTCCTCAAACAAACAGAATAACTTATATTTTTATTCTACTATAAAATGACCTACAAAAAGGGAGTTTTTCACAATCAGAGCTCTCAAATTTACATATTAAATATAAAAAAGGGTCTAAGCCTGAACCAGCTACTTTCAACAACAGTTCCTAAAGATCTGTCAGCTGCTTGTATATCTTTGCCCTGTTTAGCCACTTGTGATCTAGGAGGTGAAACACTGTTTTTCACTGTTTTTCTTGAAACTGCTGCCTCTAGTAAGGCTTTCTGAAACTTAGAAATAATCTCTGCATAATGTACCACTAAGCATGTACTACTTCTTTGCACTGCAATATAACATAACAATATAATGTAACAAGTGTTACAATGTCTAATTCTTTTAGCAGATAAACAACAGTTTTGGACCAGATAGATAGTTTTGTGTTTGATGCTAGCTGTTGTCCTTTAAAGCCTTATTAGGGCACTGTGGGAATGCAACAAGGCACTTCTCCATGTACTTATCAACACCAGTGCCTTAAAGCACAACTGGTTTCAGTTGTCAGGTGTCAGAAGATGTTTTCTTGTATCATCTCACAGTTACTTTCTGGCTTCAGGTCTAGCAGTGTTTCAAATGAACATCAACAATTTCTCACTTTTATTATTATTTAGGGGATTCTCTCCCTTCTCCACACATTCAGGGTACAGTTGAATGAGGAAACATTTATATAGTAAAAATTATATAGAGAAAACATATATAGAAAAAAATATGGATGTATTTTTCTTCGGAGAATACTACTTCAGAGAAAAATAACAGAAGTCACTTGTATTAAAAAAGTACCACAATATACATCCATGCAGTGTACTCAAGGATTAAGCTGGTACCATGAATTTCCAGTAGTAAAGATTAGTCCTTGTCCATAAACACCTTCCACATTTCAGAAATAGTGTCAGACTCTGTTAATAGATGCATTTGAGAGTACTATGTATAGGGTCTTCCCTTAGCCATTGCACTTTCTAATGTCACAGAGCACATTACTTCAGGGAGCAGCAAGGACAGGCTGCACTGCAAGGGAAGAGGAACCAGGAGTGACCAGGCTGACAGGTCAGTCACCCCACCAACAAGGGACACCATCCCACAATAAGTATGCAAGATAAGCAGAGCTTTTGGTGGCAGTGGCTAGCCAACAACCCTGTGATTGCCAGCCATGTCCATGCAAAACTAAGAACAGGCCAGGAAGCCAAGTCACTGAGGCCAGCTCAGGGACAGCAAAGTGCAGCTGGGCAGAAGTACAGCTGCAAAAAACCTCACACAGCAACCTAGGCCAAGGGCCTGAGCTTAAATGCAGGTCACAAGAAAAAAGGACAGAAACCCCACAGCTCCTTCTCACAGCTGACTTGTTTTCAGAATGATCAGATCCCAGGTTACACAGCTAAGCAAAATTAGAGCTGATCTTGAATATAGGGAGCCAAGCACCCAGGAAGAGAAGGAAGATGTTATAAAGCCTTTTGGTCCGTTCAGGGCCTTGACATGGTCTTCTTATCACACAGTCTGTTTAGGGATGTAGATTATTGTTTTTGAAAAATATATAGCTAGTCTTAGTATCAGAAAGAATGTCAGCAGAACAAGCTTACCAAAGCACAAGTTCAAAATATATGAGTTGAAGCTCTGGAAGACAGCAGGAAACATTAGCAGTGGTAGTTAATTAGCTACAAAGAGAAAAGAAAGGGAAATTGTTGGTTTAAATTCTGATCTGCAAGAAAACTATAAATAGAAAAAAAAAAGAAAACATATAACAAATATATGTTAGAGAATTAGATGCTCAAAATATATTTTTTGTGCAACAATCTTTCTAGGAGAGGTGATTTCTAAAGAAAATATGATTATCAAAGCAAGCAAAATACTTGTATTTAATTTCTGCTTTGTCTCCATCTCTGTCATAATAGTCCCTCAAAAGACAAATTTTATCCTCCTGACAGCAACCCAGAGAAAAAAAAAAAAAAAAAATTCTATACATTATAAGCAAAAACCATAAACATGGAAAGACTTACTTGCTCAGTTATGGAAAAGAAAACAAAGGCAGATGCAATGTAGTCCCCTTAGTCTAAGTCACTGTGAGTAGTGCAGGACTTCCTGGAATTAGCAGCACATGCAATTAACTCATCACACTTTTGCCAGAAAATACCATCTATTATTTTAAGATTACTACAAATAAAATACAGCAAACAAAACTCACCAGTTTACTCCCTTCCTGAATCCCTCCATTCTCAGTGTAGGGACAATTAAGCAGTGATTCATCTAATCAGATATACAGAGCTGTAGTAAAGTTAGTTAGCTAAACCAGACATTCCTCACCAGTGCTGTTTGTCACAAGCTATTGATGATGTCCAAAACAGGTCAGGTGATGTTAAGGGTTAGGGCTGGGCCAGCTACTAGACAAATGACAGACACTCTCTGTTAACCTCTCTCCCTTTCCAAATGGGAAGAGAAAGGGAACAAGCAAGAGAGACAGATTGGAAAAGAAAACTAAATGAGATTTAATGAAAATAATAACAGGAAAAATAGACAAATACATACAAAACCAATATGGAACCCAACATCCCTGATGACAATTCTGTCACCATCACTACTGATGTTGTGGGCAGACAGTGGGGAAGTCTCAGACTGGACTGAGTGACAGATGGGAACTGAGTTCAGGAACACATGCATTGGGATTGAAGGCAGAATGGATAGAGTGCTCCTCAGACACTGGCCACTAAAGAAGAGAACTTGACACTTAGGACTCCTCATCTTTATACTGAATGTGTCCTATGTGGGATGGAATACATTGTTGGTCAGTTTAGGGTCATCTGTCCTGTCTTCACCATCTTGCAGGTGACACCTCTTGCTTACTCACTGTGGTACATCAGATTTAGCAGGGGCCTTGGTCACCATAGGAGCAAGTAGAAGCAAGAGCCTTCCTGCATATCAATCCTTGGTAGTAACTATAAACATCGAGCATTATCAGTGCTAGCAGCAGACACTGTCTGCAAAAATATGCTGTTAGCTTCAGAAAGTGGAGTTAGAAGAGACTGAGCTCAAAAGTAAAAACATTGCACAGAATTAGTTCTGTTCTAGCTCAAACCAGGACAGGTGATCATGATCTTAATATGCCTATTCCTGTCTCCTGACTTTAAAGAGTCTAGTGTGGATGTAGAGCTCTAAGTTTAGCAGGTAAATGTCATTAATATCTCCATTTATTTCTGTTCCTCTTAGAAACATGGGGCAGACAACATTTTTGTACAAGCATAAAAAGTACAATTACTTTTAATAGAGCTGTACTTTTAAAACAGTTCACAAAAATCAGCGACCAGATTGTGTAAGGTACTTGGCAAGCTGGATGTTTGTGTTTTATGAAAATCCAAAGTCTTTTTAATTGCTGAAGAAAAAGTTAATTTCTTTTGAAAATCTGGTCTGTAGTCTATGTGCATATTGATAGAGTCATTTTAACCTTGATGTACAAACTTAAGCAGTGGCAATGATTGGATGAAATTCTAGATAGCTGTTCTAGCTATTTTCAAATATTTTACAGACAAGGAGGACAATTTATGACATACCAATTTTTGCTTCACACATAATGCCAAGAAATTAATCCAAACTTTTTATATTGATCCTTTAAGTTCAATTAGACCTATAGCATATCTTTTAGTTATACTTTACAATGCTACAGTATTACCAATGATTCAATATAAAAGCAAGGCAGACAATACTAGAAAATTAATCACAGTGACTTAGGAGCTTGAGATATCACCAGAACAGTCAGACTTCAAAAGACTGTTTTATGCCAAAGGAAGAAGACCCAGCTGATTTAAAGGAATCTGTAACTATTGAAACTATTTCTTGACTGAATATGGAAAGGGAATGAATCTTTTATTATTTGTCTAAGGGTTGTTAACATTATGAAGAAAGAGAGAATTCATTCTCTTACAGGAGTGTTACATTTGTGGACAGAATTTGACTACTGTGCAAATGAGCAAAGCAAGGTAGTTTTCCCTTTTTGTGCATCAGGGGCCCGATCCTGACACATAAACTTAATAGCATTATGCTACTGTGTTCTGGGACACCTAGGGCAGATATTAATTAAAAATCCATATAAGCCCATATTATACTCCTGGAAAAGTACAATCATTCATTGGAAAATATTAAACCCTATTCAGAGCTTCAGGATGGAGGAGCTGTCAGAGAGTTACAAAGGTTATTATAACACAAATGCCACCTTCTGAAACATTTTTAGATTTGCACTGAAACAGCTAGTTAAATCATCTGTAAAAGGAGAGCAGAGACCCATTAATGAGTACACGGGTCATGCTACCATCCTGCAGGGCCACATGTCAATGATTTAGCAATTATATCAGAAAGAGTAGTCCAGACCAGGTGGATAATTTCTGTATTAGAGAAACTGATGGAGTGAGGCATAAATGAAGTTTGAACCTGGGAAGTCTCAAAATTCTTGTAAAGGGAAATGATCCTGCAAGTTTTACACTGAATTTTAACATGAGATACTGCCACTTTCATTTTGTGGAGAATTTTTGTTAAGTGGTACAATGCAAGGCTGTGATATTCAGATAACACTGAAATAGTTCAACAGGAAAATAGTAGGAACTTTTTTTTTTTTTTCCAAATAAACCCAGTAAGTTTAAAAATAGATTGTCAATACATTCTACTTTTACAGTGATAGCTTGCATAGATAACAGATATGACAACTTTCATAAAACATATGGTAGGAATATGCAAAAGTTTAAAGGCATCATCATATTTTTAAAAATTAGTGTCCTCAGTGGACACCACCACTAGATCCTATTGTACAGGATACTTTGACAGTAGTAACCATTATGTCCTACTCCACCACCAATCCCACTTGCAAAACAGATGTTCACATTGATCCATAATGTAAATCTGTGAGTTTTTCACTGTCACAAAATAACTGATCTTTTTTATTTCCCTAGAGATTTTTGAAACATCTCTGATTACCTAAACTCTTCCTCTTCACCCTGTCGTTACAGTTGAAGGTGTACAAGCCTTGCATAAGCTAGGTTCAAACTACCGTTCTAACCATTATTGTCTCATGTCAGTGTTTAAGAACCAAATGTAATGTAACTTCTTTCTATTTGGATTCAGCACTTGAATATATAGACCTTTTTCCTACATTATATACCAAGACATCTATTGTACCTGCTAAGCAAATCCTGAGGTAGAAAGGTACAAAAAGAAATATTGCAGTGAAATTAAAGTTGACTATAAATCCTTGAAATAATTTCTGATAACAGGAATATTGTCATAACACTCAACTAAAAGAATTCTGGAAGGCTGAAACTGAGAAGGGCAGGCTTAGGACAATCCTGAAGATTTTATGAGATGGAAATCTTCATCTAGAGATCCCAGAGACATCCCAGGTCCTCACTTTCCAGCCACGTATTGAATACTGTTAAACAAAAATGCTTTTAATGTCAGATTTAAGTTTTTTGTTGTTATTGTTGTTTTATTTTGTTTAAACACACATATTCAAAACTAAATCGAGTACTTTTCCAATGATTGCATTCCCTAGGGTGAAGTTCAGTTCAAGATACACATAGTTAAAGGTGGGTGAAAGGTGGTCCCTGTTTTTCCAGGGGAAAAAAATCTACATCTTGATACTTGTTTTCATTCCCCCTGAAAGAGAAGTAGAGATCTCTGCAGCTTTAATCTAAAACAAAACAAAACAAAACAAAAAACCAAACCAAAACAAAAACCACCCAGAAAAACAACAACAAGAAAAAACCAACCTAACCCACTTGCTTTTAATAGCATGGAGGAAAGATATCCATGAGGTGTTTAAGATATTTTTAAATTACCATTGGGTAATGTCTTACTATTCCTAATGCGTGCTCTTTAATTAAAAATCAGAAATGAAGATAATTCATTTTGATGTAAGGATCCACCTAGATATAGAATATACAGGTTTTCACATCTCATACACTTTATTTAAAGTACAAAATATGGTATGTTTTTTGTATCTTAGCTACATAGTTAGGCTTTCTCACACAAAGAACAATTGCCTGCCTCAGGTGACAAAGATCCAAGAAAAAGGCACTAGTCTGGCTGAGTCATAGTGCACAGCTAATATAAATCTCCTTCAAGTCAGCTCACATTCAGAAAAAAACCCAAATATTAAAACAAATTTCCATGCTTGATACTGATCTTAGATCTACCTTTACAAAAGGTTGGCCTGGTAACATGGTCATGTATAAAGTGCTTGTCAGCTGTGTCAGTGCTCTGTCACCAAGACAGAGCCGCAGTTCAAAGCTTCCTGCTTTCCAAGAGAAACAGAAATCAAAGATATCAGAGCCAAACCTAAGGGTGTTGAAATAATTCAGAATTAGAGTAGTCTCTCAAAAAATACAGTGTTGCTTGCAGCTGAGAGAAGAGTAAATAAGTGTATCCATGCATAGGCTAAGAGAATAGCTGCTATTACCAGCAAATTAGGATGTTAAAACCCCAAACAATGCAACTATTGATTTAAAGCAAGACTAAAGCAGTGGAATGTGACTCCCAAAGCAGGCTTACGTTCATTAGGGATTCACTTTGCTTTACTTTTCTGCTATTAGGGAAATGATGTATCAGGTATGAAAAGACTGTTCATATGCCAGTTAGATATGAAAAGGGTAAATTCTCTAGGGATATTTACCAGAAAACATTAACTGAAGCTAAGTATTGTTGAACTGCAAAGATGTTAAGGACAAATGTTGTTTATTGGTTTATTTATCTGATTATATTTGGCAAGGGAGAAATCAATATAGTTAGTCAGGGATAAATTGCAGGCTCGTTACCTAGTATAAGTCAAACAGCTTGTGTAGAGAGAATTAGCACAACCTGTCTTAACTAAATTAGTGCTTAAAAGTGAAAGCAGATAGAACCAATTTTCTCACCAATTATTATATGTTGTGGTAGCACAGGAAGAGAAACCTTGCTAACTTGGATAGATGTTGCAGTTCTTTATTTAATATGTGCACTTCTAGTTATGAGTGCACATGCATAGATATAAACAAATATTGGAATGCATTGCAAACCAAAACAAATGAAAACATGGTTGAGAAGAAATGTTTTCACCATCATTATTTGTATATATTCAGCCAAAGAAACAAGGTTATTTTGGCAAATGTATTTAAACTTTTTATTATTATTATTTTAATTAAAAGCTGAAACATGAAGTTGCCTTCTAGCTAGAAACAGCTTCAGTTCATCCACAGACATGAAGAAACACTGTAGACTAATCATAGAATTATAGAACCATAGAATGGTAGAGGTTGGAAGGGGCCTTTGGAGATCATTGAGTCAAATATCTTAGAAGAGGAGACTGGCTGTTACTGTGAAGGGGAATCAGTATCAAATCAGACATTTCATGTGCATTTTCATGAGGTAAAAGGATTCTTTATGATCAAAAGAATTGTACTCATATGAGAAAAGGCTCACATTAGAAGGCAATTCATATAGGATCTCATGCACTGGAAAAGAGGTGTTGTCCTTCATGTTAGCAAACCTCTATGCTTAAAATAGATCTTCTCTAATTAAACTTTGCTGATCATAAGGGAATGCCCAGTAGAATTTTGTATAAATATAGTATAATGTGAAATAAAAACCAACAAAGACATTTTTAACAGTACATCAGGATGATGGAGGTTTATGTTTTTGTTGCTTATTTTTTTATTACTTCAATTTTCAGAAAGAGATCTAACCCCCCTTCAAAAAAAAAAAAAAAACAAACCCACAAAAAAACCCTAAAACAAAACCAAACCAAACAAACCAAACTGAAACAATACAAAAAGCATCAACAGAAGAATTTCCTTCCCATCCATGCACGGTCAGAATGTAGTATCTCAAAAGAATCAAGGAGAAGGATTCTGAAAATAAAATCACAAAGGTATGGGACATGTATATAACAGCGAGAAAAAGAAGTCCAGTGGAAAAAAAAGAAAAAGAAAAATGCTAGCCTAGAAAAAGAAAAAAAAAAAAAAAAAAAAAAAAAAAAAGAGCTGATGCTTTTGTTGTTTGGGGTTTTTGATATGTGTTTGAATATTTTTCCATGCTTCAGTAATTACCAGACTCTCCTTTTTGTCTTGGGCTAGATAATGTTGACTCAACTTTGTGGCATATGAAGGCATGGACCACGCTTGAAGGTGCAACCAGAATCAGCTTTATTGAGAGCACACAGATTTTTATACCCTTAGGGATTCTATTTATAGCACATCTATTTGTAGTACACACAGACTTTTAGACCCCCAGCCCTGGGGGTAGTACTTCCACAAAATGTTTTTCCATTGCCCTCACAGCAGTTGGATTCCCAGACACTGTTCATGTGGCATTTCTTCCAGTCACCATCCAGATCATGGCACTTCCTCATTCCGCCATCTTGGCCTGTGCATCAACCCCCACACAACTTTATTCATCTGCAATTCACCTTAGTTGATTCACAGAACCAGTTGATCCCTAGACACCCAGCCCCCTGAGCTGGAAGACAGGTAGGGCAATAGTATGAGACCTTCATAATCCAAGAGGAAATAGTCAGTGACCTGGTACACAAGTCTATGGGGTTGTATGGCTTACAGCCAAAAGTACTGAAGGAGCTGGCAGTTGTGCTCAACAAGCCTCTCTCCATCATTTACCAGCAGTCCTGGCTAACTGAGGAGGTCCCAGAGGACTGAAGGGTAGCAAATGTGTTCTCCATCTACAAGAAAGGATGAAGGAAGGATCTGAAGAACTACAGACCTGTCAGTCTGACCTTGTACCAGGGAAGGTTGTAATACAGATCAGCTTGAGTGCCATTACATACCATGTAGAGGACAACCAGGTGATCAGGCCCAGTCAGCATGGGTTTATGAAATGCAGGTCCTGCCTGACAAACCTGATCTCCTTCTGTGACCCACCTAGTGGATGAGGGAAAGGCTGTGGATGTTGTCTACCTGGACTTCTGTAAAGCCTTCAACGCTGTTTCCCACAGCATTCTCATGAAAAAACTGCACATGGCTTGGATGGGCATACTCTCTGCTGGGAAAACACTATCTGGATAGCTGGGCACACAGAGTGGTGGTGAATGGAGTTAAATCCAGCTGGCAGCCATTCACAAGTGGTGTTCTTTGGGGCTCAGTATTGGGATGACTTCTGTTTAACATCTTTATCAATGATCCTGATGAGGAGATAGGATGCATCCTCAGAAATTTGCAGAAGACACCAAGTTAGGTGGGAGTGTTGATCTGCTTGAGGGTAGGGAGGCTCTACAGAGGGACTTGGAAAAACTGGGTCAATGGGCCAAGGTCAATTGTATGAGCTTCAACAAGGCCAAGTGCTGGGTCCTGCATTTGGCCACATCAACCCCATGAAATGATACAGGCTTGGGGAAGAGTGTCTGGAAAGCTGCCTGGCAGAAAGGGATGAGGAGTACTGATCAACAAATGGCTGAATATGAATCAGCAGTGTGTCCAGGTGGCCAAGAAGGCCAACAGCATCCTGGCTTGAATCAGAAATAGTGTCCAAACAGTACCAGGGAGGTGATTGTCCCTCTGTACTCAGCACTTTGTGAGGCCACACCTCAAGTACTGTGTTCTGTTTTGGGCACCTCAATACAAGAAAGACATCAATGTGCTGGATCGGGTCTAGAGAATAGCAACTGAGCTGGTGAAAGGCTTGGAGAACAAGTCTTACAAGTTGCAGCTGACGGAACCAGAGCTATTTAGTCTGAGGAAAAGAAGGCTGAGGGGAGACCACCTGAAAGACCACCTGAAAGGACATTGTAGAGAGATAGGCATTGGTCTCTTCTCATGAGTAACTAGTGACAAAACAAGAGAGAATAGACTCAAGCTGTTTAAACCTCAAGGAAGGTTTAAACGGAACATTAGGAAACATTTTTTTCACTGAAAGGGTTGTCAGGCATTGGAACAGGCTGCCCAGGGAGGTGGTTGAGTCACCATCCATGGATGTGTATCCATATAGATGTGGTGCTTGAGGATATGGCTTAGTGGTGGACTTGGTAGAGTTAATGGTTGGACTTGATGATCTTAAAGGTCTTTTCCAACCTTGATGATTCTATGATTGTTTATAAGCATTCTCTCCAAGAACCAAGTATCTCCAAAAGTGATTAATCACACTTCTAAGAATCCTAAAGATACTATCTATCCGAAACTATGAAAATTGGTTGGAAAAATCATACCTAAGGGAAAGGATTCCCATGAACCTGGAAGCTATTTGAAATGGCAGTATAAATATTACTGACATTTATAAGGATTGCAAATGATATATGAAGAAATGTAACTTATTTTGTGCTGTATTACTAGGTTTTATTTTTTTCCCAAATATTCCAAACCCTTTTATTTAGAAAGCCTCTGCCACAGAACATTTAAAGAAAGAAATCTGTCAAAGAGCACCAACCAATGACCTTGGTACAGTTTTTATTACAGATCTTGAAAGTTTTCAAAAACTATTTATAGTTCTTGAAATAAAACTGTAATCAGAAATAGTTAATAATTTTTAAATTGTATTAGCAGTGACTTAAGTGCACAAATAATTCAAGCATAATAAAAGGGGAAGTATTCTTCTCTATTATTTTTTTCTGAAGGAGAAACTGCTATGAGTATAGAGAAGTCATTTAAAATACTTCATTCAGTCATATTTCAGGATTACTACAAGATCTCATCATATTACACTTTCTTGAATAAAAGGAAAGGACTAGGCAGAAGAATTGACTTCATGATGAAACTGACAATATCTTGAGGACGTCATTACAGCAAACTGATGCATTATAAGTGGAAGATTACACTCAAATTCAGAAAGAATTGTAAATACTTTTAGTGACAAAAACCTCATAAAGATGACATTTTTAAATATAGGAAAGTAGCTATTAAGTTAAAAAAAAATGTTCTTTATAAATTTACTTTTTGTTGAATGTTAAATAACATATAGTACATATCGCCAGGTGAAAGCTGTACTATAAACACCTAATACATGGATTTAAGAGATTTCTTAAGTTAATATAGTTAGGATTAAAAAACAAACAAACCCAAAACAATAAAACAAACAAACAAATCCCAAACAAAATAAATAAAACACACACACCCCCCCCACTTAGTAAGTATTGTTGAAATAAATCTGTATTTATAAATGTCAGTCGATGATTTTACCTTCTTAGAATTTTTCCTATGTCCTCATTGCTATACTAGGTTTATGTTTTCAAAACAGTTTGGGCATAAAAAGCTGTAAAGGAAATTTCAATACTATTATTACATTTTGAGATGACTTTCATTATATGAGAGCAATCAATACCATACCTGTTTTTTTTTTAAATAATGCAATTAGATTTCTATCCTAGTTTTAAAGTATTTTACTCTAATTTTACGACTAATGAAATTAATTCTCTTTTTCAGGCTCACTATTTTTTTTGTACAAAAAGTCCAGGTAGAGTTCTTATCTTACTCATGGCACTTTGCACTGTGTCACCGTAAGAAACACAAAATGATCCTAGTTAGTCACCAAGCTGTGCTAAGTCTGCACTGATAAATGTGACGCCTATTCATAATACTCAGGTTAGTGTTTTCATTATTCTATTTTATCAGACTGAGAATAACAGAAATGACATAATATTGTGGAATTTGCATAATAAGGCTACTTTTTAAATATCAGTGTAAACTGTGGCACTTTATCATGGTTTTATTTAAAATAATGCTTAAAGTTTAACCTGTGACACTGAGACTTGAATGCCTAACAGAAAATGTTTATCGTAGTTTCTCACTTCATAATGTTATTATGATAACTACTGCTGTTTTTTACAGAATCTATGAAGGAATAATTAAAGGAAGACATTCCTTTGAAAGTCCTGGTATGAGCATGGAAGTTATGTAAAGAGGATGCTCCGCTGGTAGAGAAATGCTGAGCAATATGCTATTTAATGCTTATTTAAAGATAGGTGTCTAAGAAGCAAACAACTACTTTTTTTTTTTTTTTTCTTAGATAGTGCTAGGGAAATACAGTGGAACCTACATATAAAACAATTCTGCTGTCATTAAAATCAGTGACTAGATTTTTTTTTCTAGTCAATAGGAATAGGATAGTAAAGATCTGCATGCAAAAATTAGAAAATTAAATGGTAACATAATCATAGTGAGTTGTCTGCTTTTATCACTTCAGCTAGAATGTAAGAGACAGGCATTTGTCAACATTACAGATAACTGAAGCACAGACTTGTAAAAACAAACATGAGCAGAAGCATCGGATTTTTATCAAAAGCCAAGTTCCCTTTCTATCCAAAGGAAAAGCCCTATAATATATTCTCCTGGTTAAAACCAACAAAAAAACCCCAAACAAACAAACAGGATGCAGCCAGATTTCCTTCTCTCTGGCTACAATTTCATCTGGAAGAACAATGTGACAGAGAAAGGCAGAGTCTACTAAAAGAATTCAGCACCATATTAAGTGTCAATGGCAGGAAACACTTTTCGTCTTAAATAGATGACTGCATAGATAAGAATGGTGACCACTATTCAACAATGTCTTTTCTACAGTTGGCTATATTTTTTTTCAGTTTGCCACCTGCAGCAGCCCTTTTTTATTACAACATGTTGGGGTTTTTTTTTTTCCAAAGTCCCCAAAGCTCCTGACATCAGTCCAGCCTAATAAAATCAATTTTTATAGTCTGAAATTATAGATTTTAGTGAGGGGGAGAAGAGTCTTTAAGTAACAAAATCTATCTAATCTCATACTACTATCCTTGTTTCCAACTTCAGAATATGAAATAGAATGAATATCACTAGATTAAAAAAAAATATTTTTAGACTCTGTTGTTAGGGCTGATCTTTATGAGTACAGTATGCTTTCTGCAATTAATATTTAGAGTGAAGTTAATGACTCTTTAAAGAATCAGATACAGACTTTTGGCAGGAAGCAGGAATTATAACAGTGCAGGACATTTATTCAGTGTGAAGGTACTGAAAAAAAGTAAAAGCGTGAAATGGAGGGATTATCTCCTTTCCTCTCAAAACACTAAGCATATAAAAGTGTCAAGCAGCAACATCTACCAATTTACAGAAGAGGAAATGTTACATACTTAGCTGCTCACAATCTAAAGATGGAAAAAAGCAATTGGATTCACAGCAATGGGTTGCTAGAAAAGATAATTTCAGCATCTCAAGTACTTGCAAATAATAAAATTACATACTGATACCCCAAACTCTTACTGCAGTGGAGAGAAAAAAAATAAGTCTACATTCTAAATCAACTACAGACAATGATCACAGGATAGCTTCAGTAAAAATACCTTTTACTATGTAAGTAGCAGCATCTGCATGTCATATTAGTACACAAAAGGGAAACTTCCTGCAGAAATTGGTTTGTTCTATTATTTTTTTTCCCTTGCAGCTATTACAATATGATTATCATGGGAGAGGTCTGAGGGGTCATTACTGGTTGTTTTTTGTTGTTGTTTGGTTGATTGGTTGGTTTTTTTGTTTGTTTTTTTTTGTTTGTTTGATTGGCTTTTTCTTTCTTTTGTTTTGGTTGGGTTTGGTTTCGTTTGGTTTTGGTTTTCTGGGTTTTTTTTTTTGTTTGTTGTTTTATGATTGCCTGGTAAATACTATCCTGTGGCAACTTCAGTGTGAGTTATAAAAGACATTACCCATGTCTTTAGAAATTAAAGAAAAAGTAAGAAATTTTTTTAAAAAGTAAAAAAACAAGTAAAGCTGAAGTAGACAGCCAGCACAGAAAATTGAAGCTCAAATGCTTTGAGTTTAAAAACACTATAAGCAACTGGAAATAGGGCTATATAACAAAACATCAGACTACTTCAATTGTTATTGCTTACTAGCACAGATATTATTCTGCATTTTATTTTAAGGAAAAGAAGCAGAAGTTCATGTACATATTTAAAGTTTGTGACTCTACTACGTATGTGTATGTGCAGCTATTGCTGTCAAGAAAGGATCTTTACATGATGGAGAAAGGTAGAAAGCTGCACACATGATATACTCTTCCTTCTCACATGGCACAAAACTTGTACTGAACCACACAAACCAAGGCAAGTTCCTTTCCTGTTATCTATCAGGAAATCCATGCTTGTTTTTGAAGCATCAGCAGCACGCAAACAAGTTCTTCCAATGTGAATGTTAACATAAATCCTTAAAATAAAATATAAATAGACATAACCAATGAAAAATCAACAACAACAACAAACTACCTTACCATGCTTTTACACAGTTTTAGAGGAAAAAATATTTTCCACAATCTTGCTGCTCATAAAGTAGTGATTATACCTGAATCTCACTCTCATTGCTTTCAATAAGTTTTCCACTTGAAACAGAATGGTTTACATGTTCTTCTGCTCCACTGATTTGCATTTCTCACTTAAATAAAATGTGCTTTGCATAAATTTAATATTTGAGAAAGTGAAGGAGTAACATCACTATTAAGAGCCAGATACTTACTGGGCATGCTTTTATTCTGCCAAGGGTACACATAGCTATTCCACTCTATCTCAGTCCTCAGACATAAATTTCCAGTTCTAGTCTGGTTTATCAGGCAGAAGCTGACAATGGTGTTGAATTATGCCAATCCACAAAGCCTAAATGAACATACATTTTTGTTTTGAATTATTACTGTATATTTTAGTTTTAAATGAAGATTGATTTTTAGATATATCTGTGGCATTAATTTGTGCCTCTATAATTAGAGACTGTATCTTGTCACATTATCACTGTTGATTATTTTATGTTCGAGACAAATACAGATAAATCTAATACCAAATTTTAATTTCTAAACTAAATCAAGCATTGACTCAGAAACAGTGCTCCTGACACATGAAAGCATAATTAAACTGATGCAGAAAGAAAACAGATAACAGAAATATAAAAGATCCTTCAAAAATTCTTTAAAATTTGAAATAATTAAGGTTGCCAAAATATTATCATTTTTATATATGTACATGTTTTTCATTGAAAATGAGTTTCACTTGAATATAATACAAAATTACAGTTTCTGCTTTGACTAGCAGTAGAAAGCTGAGAATTACAGGTGGAAAGGAAAGTTTTATTATATTTCTAGTTAAATGAAAAGATAACAGTAGAAATCTTTGCAGAATACCAATTCTCTTGTAATTTTAAAGTTCAGTTTTCCTGAGTCAGGAAGTTCAAATATATCAGAACACCTAGAGTTCTGAGGCTTTATTTGAAACCAGCTACACCCCTTTTTCTAAGAATCTTAAGTTTTGTCCACCTATAACAGCCACAAAGTTATGAAGTTTTCATCTCATGCATAAATAGTTGTATCAAGTATCAACTGCAAAGAAAACCAAACCACCTGTCTGAAAGCAATGATTAACCAAATTTGCAGAGCTGTAAGGAAGCTGGTGAAGGGTCTAGATAACAAGTCTCATGAGGGGCAGCTGAGGGAACTGGGGTGGTTTAGCCTAGAGAAAAGGAGGCTCAGGGGGGACCTTATCACTCTCTACAAGTCCCTGAAAGGAGGCAGTGTAAAGCTCCATACACAGCTCTGATAGTAATGGGAATGCTGCTTTCCACAATTTGCATTTCTGACATGCTCTTCAATAACTGTCCTCATCAACTCATAGTATATGATGGATGTCTTCATCTTCTTCTCACTAAAATCTTGAATGCTATAGCATATAGTGAATGTTTGACATGTCTGTCCAAAATTATATAGATAGTGTCTCAGGCAAAAACTGCTCATCTCGCATGTTTTAAATCAAAACAGGACTGAAGCAGTTTTCTGATTTAATAACACCATGTAATTAACCAGCAATCAGTGAACTGTACATTCAGTATCAATATCACTAATACAACACGAGACGCAATACTAAGAACCTGAAAACCCTTAAACATCCTTTTCTAAATAATCCCAAACCCTTCTAACACTCACACGCACCCCACTCTCCCCCTCCTCTCTCCAGGGTGGTGCGGGAGACCTTTGGTCCCTCCAAGGAGATGCAGTCACTCCAAGAGACCCCACGGACTCTCTGTAAAGCTCCCTACACAGCTCTGATGCCAATGGGAATGCTGCTTTTCCTGCCCCCCCCAGCTGGGGGTATCTCCTCACCTGTTACAGATCTTTATGCTGCTTTCATGCTGCTTTTCAAGCTGAACCATTCTTTGTTTCAAGTTCAGTTGTTAATCCCCTGGCAACCACTTACTCCAGATGATGTTTGTGGTCTCTGTCCTCTTCAGCATTACCAGTCCTGGGTCAAACACCGTGTCAGAACAGGCAGGCTGGTGTGCTACATTCACACACAGACTCACAACCCAGGTGTTTATGCCATTTCAACATGGCATGTGGACACCCCCACAGACAGTATGCTGACAAACCCCCTATTTCTGACTAATTGTTCACTAACTCCTCACAAAAATGACTAGGAGCGGGAAGATGTGTCCTCACTGCACAGGTATTTGAATTGCTGCTTCTCCAATGTTCATTGAACCCTCTATATGTTCTCCTCCTCACTTGCAATTTGATGTTTTTGAGTGGGTTGACCTTGGCTGAACACGAGGTCTTCATCAAAGCCTCCCTATCACTTCCCTTCTTATCCTGAGAGGGGAGAGAAAATACAGTGAAAGTCACATGGGTCAAGATAAGTTCAGGGACATCACTTTCCAATTGCCATCATGGGCAAAACATACTCGACTTGGGGAAAATAATTTAATTTATTCCCAATCAAATCAGGGTAGGATAATTAGAATTAAATCCAAATCTTAAAACGCCTTCTCCTCCCCACCGCCCTTCTTCCTGGGCTCAACTTTACTCTCAATTTACCTCTTCCCCCTGACTGGCACAAGGGGATGGAGAATAGGGGTTATGGTCAGTTCATCACGTGTTTTTTTCTGCCATTCATTCCTTTTCACACCATTTCCCTGCTCCAGCATAGGGTCCTTCCCATGGGAGACACTCCTCCATGAACTTCTCCAATGCAAGACCTTCCCTTGGGCTACAGTTCTTCATGGACCTCTTTACAGTTGGTCTTTTCCATGGGGTTCAATCCTTCAGGAACAGAAGCTCCATGCTCCAGCATGGGTCCCCCATGAGGGTCCTGACAGCAAACCTGCTCCAGCATGGGCTTCCTATGAGGTCACAGCCTCCTTCAGGCATTCACCTGCTCCAGCGTGGAGTCCTCCAAGGGCTGCAGGTGAATATCTGCTCCACCATGGACCTCTGTGGGCTGCAGTAGGACATCCTGCCTCACTACGGTCTTCACCACATGCTTCAGGAAAATCTCTGCTCTGGTCCACCTGGACCACCTCTTCCCCCTCCCTCTTAAATGACCTTGGTGTCTGCAGAATTGTTTCTCACATATTCTCTCACTCCTCTCTCTGGCAGTTGTTCCACAGAAATTTTTTTACCCCTTCTTAAATATGTTATCCCAGCGGTCCTACCATTACGTGTGATACGCTTGGTGTTGGCCAGCAGTGGGTTCATCTTAAAGCTGGCTGACACTGTCTCTATCAGATATTGTGGCAGCTTCTAGCAGCTTCTCACAGAAGCCACCCCTATAGTCCCTATGCTACCAAAACCTTGCCATACAAACCCATTACAAGTACTCTCTTTCAATATGCTTCCTAACAAAGTAAATTCATGGGTAGGAAATATGAATTTTATAACTCATAACAGAACCACCTTAATAAAAATTCTATTCACTGGCAGGTTGCTTTCACTCCAGACACTGTGTTCTACTTCTTAAGGGGTCTATCAACAGCATTAATATCTTAAAGCCATTGTTTCTTCTTTGCTTTAGTTTTCTTATGACATTAGATTAAACTCAAACTCAGCATTTGAAGTTAGAATGGGATCCAGTTTGTGTTACCCTTTCTTAAACTGAGACATAAGGGCTCAAAGAACTGCTGTGCCTTGTGTGCTCACTCTGCTCACCTGGATGACACAACTCGCTGCTTGTTCACTCAGTGCTCCTGAATGGCTTCTGCTATGAGGGGGGTGGTCTTGGTGAGTGGCCGCTGCCGTTTGGGAGCACTGAGAGAACAAGTGGTGAGTGGCGTCACCTGGGTGAGCAGAGTGGGTACACAGGGCACAGTGGTTCACACATGAGGGCATTCCCTCACCCAGGGACCAGCTCCAGTGGGGTAAATCTGCACTGGGAAGGAGGAATTGTGGCAAAAAGGGTTGGCAAAGGGTTCTTTTTGGCTGTGTTTTTTGTTGGTTTTGGCTCTTTTTCTGCTCTTTGTGTCTCTTTTTGTGGCTCTTTTGGTGGCTTCTGGAAGCTGGTAGAGCAGCACACTCGTGCTGAGGTCGGGCAGCCTGTGGGTGGCCCTACCAGCAGCCCCCCCCCGCCATCCAACGCTGCCTTGGGGAGCACAAGCGGCCAGGAGCACAGTGGTTGGCAGGGCAGGTGGCACGAGGCTGAGGCTCTGTGGCAGTCGGGGCGGCATCTCAGTGGCTCTTCAGCTGCAGGAAGGGTGCTGAAGCCTCCTGGTAGGCCCATGGCTGAGGGGAAGGGCTCGACTGAAATGGTGGGTACTCGTCTCAGGACTAAAACCGCTGCTCCTTATGAGAAAGCCCCGGTGATGTGTCCACCCAGACAGAACTGGTCCCAGAGGAGACCTCAATCCAGGCAGCAGCTGCAGGGGTTGCCCAAACCCTGCTTCTGGGGAAGAGGTCAGTTCATGTGCAAGGTGAGCACAGGTTGATGACCTGTTATGTCAGGTGGCAGAATTATATGAATGATACCATAAAATCAGGTCACAAAATAAATCCTCTAGGACTTGCTTTGAAGCTTTAGATGGTAGGCATCCTTTATTGCAGTGCTGGGTGCACAGGGGATAGTTCCTCCTAACATGCACACCTAGTCACTCGGTCATGGGGGTTAAATACAATTTCAAATATACATATTCATTATATTTCCAAGAACAGATTAACATATTCATGTTTTCCCCTAGAACTCATTAATATATGCAAATGTCCTTGATGAATGCAAACTCAAACTGGTTGGTGGTCGCCTGAGGTCCTCTGGTGGTTGTCAATAGTCTTCCTTGCTACGCTTGCTAGTTGACCCTTATTCCTTCACATGATCAGTTCATTCCTTATTCATTCTTGCATATACAAGAATGGTTTGCTATGGTGTAACTTCTTCTATCACTCTTGCTCAAGAACATGATATCTCAAGGCATCCTCCTTATCCAACCACACAGTAAGAGTTTAGCTAAGTTGTTTCAACAGAAGCTAAGTATTTAGTGCTAGAAAGGCAGACTGTAGGCTTCTTTCAAGCCTGTGTCAGAACCTGTTGAAAGGCTGTGCAATACCGTTTGAGCTGAGATAGGTGGTTTTGCAAGCACGTTCCTGTTGAGGACACCAGTGTGAATGAGGCGCCTTGGACACTGGTGACCCACAAAAGCAAGATTCCCCTTCAATCTCCACCTTCCACAATTGCAACCACAAACAGATAGGAGATTTTAACAGCCACATACAGTCACGAACAAGGGGTGCAGGAAGTGACTGTAAAAGCAGCACACAATAAACACAGCAAAAGGAAACAATGAGTACCTGTAGTGGGTGTCTCTCTTTTAAAGGGCACTGAGGCACCCTCTGCCAACCTAATAGAGTCACAAGAGATCTGCTGCCTCCTGAGAGCTAAAATCAGAGACGTTACTGAAAGGGTAACACAACTGATCGAAAGCACAGACTACTATCACCCGTTCTTCTTTCATGTGGGAATGAATGACACAGCAAATCAGAAGTTGAGCATCACAGTTTAGGGTCAGGGCAGCCCCTTAGACCTATAACAGATGCTGTTAACCTCCTTCCCTCCCCAAAGGGGAAGAGAAAGGAATAACGGAGAGAGATTAGTGATTAGAAAAGGAAACTAGAACAGCTTGAATGATAATAATAATAAAATAGAATATGTACAAATATGTACAAAACCAGTATTGAACCCAACCCCCCTGCTGGTAATTACATCACCAGCACCACTGATGCTGTAGACCTGGCACCAGGTCAGTCCCAGCCTGGGTCTGGCAGTGGACTGGAGCTGTGTTCAGGAGCTGGATTTTGGTACCAGGTTCAGGAACACACCGACTGGGATTAAAGGCAGAACAGACAGAGTCCTGGATGCTCCAAGGAAGGAACCAAAAGAGGACCTGAGCCAAGCCAAGCAAAGCTGGCAAAGTGGGACAAGAGGGGAGAAGAGCCTGGGAGCTCCCAGAAAGAGGCTGAGCAAGCAAGCAAGCTAGCCAGCAAACAAAACTAGCAAGCCAACAAAATGGCTCCTAGACCCTCCAGATCCCTCTGCTTTATACCGAATATGATGTCTGTGGGATGGAATCCCTTGTTGGTCAGTTTGGGGTCCCCTGCCCTGTCCACTCCTTCCTGCAGGTGCAGCCTTTCCCTTTCCTGCACCCCCAATGTGGCACACAAGATCCAGCAGTGGCCTTGGTCTGCACACCAACCCTTGGTAGTAACTCTAAACATGGAGTGTTGTCAGTGCCAGCAGCAGACACGGTCTGAAAACAGGCTGCTGACTTCAGACAGTGCAGTTGGTTAGAAGAACTGAACTGAAAAGTAAAAATCACCGAACAGAATTAGTTCTGTTCTCGCTTGAACCAGGACACACTCAGTCCAGAAGATTCCTGCAGAGCATTGAGAAAAACTCCCTGATGAAAGTGGTAGAAGGACCTACAAGGAGAGGTGCACTGCTGGATCTTGGATCTTGCACTAACAAACAAAGGAGGACTTGTTGGGGATGTGAAGGCTGGGGTCAACCTTGGCTGTAATGACCATGAGATGGTGGAGTTCAGTATCTTGTGTGGAAGAAGTAAAGAAATAACTAAGATTACAAACATGGACTTCAGAAGAGTTAAGTTTAACCTCTACAAAGATCTACTTAGTGGAATACAATGGCTCAGGGATCTAGAAGGTATGGGTATCCATGAGAGCTGGTCAGTATTCAAATGCTACTTCTTCCAAGTTCAAGACTGGTGCATCCCTATAAATAAGAAATCAAGCAGAGGAGGCAGGACACCTACAGAGATGAGTAATGGTCTTCTGGAAAACTTCAAATGAAGAAGGAAATGTACAGAATATGGAAAAGAAGACTGGCCACTTGGAAGGAATCTAGGAAGGTTGTCAGAGAACGCAGGGATGCAATGAGGAAAGCCCACTTGGAATTGAATCTGGCAAGGGGCATCAAAGTCAAAAAAGGTTTTTCTCAACATATCAATAGAAAAAGGAAGACTAGGGAAAATATGGGCTGCCTGATGAATAAGATAGGCACCCTAATGGTGGAAGAGACATAGAAGGTGGAGTTATTGAATGTCTTCTTTGCTTCCATCTTCACTGCTAAAATCAGGTCTCCTGAATCCTGGGCCCTGGAGGTAAGAGAAAAGGTCTGGAGGGAGGAAGACTTTCCCTTGGTAGGGGAGGACCAGGTTAGAGACCCCTCAGCGAAACTGAACATCTGTAAATCCATGGACACCGATGGGATGCACCCATGAGTGCTGAGAGAGAAGGCAGATGTTATTGCTATGCAATTCTACATTGTCTTTGAAAGGCCATGGAAAACAGGAGAGGTGCCTAAGGACTGAAGGAAGGCCAATGTTTTTAAAAGGGCAAGAGGCATGACCCAGGAAGCTACAGGCAGGTCTCAGCTCCATCCCTGGAAAGGTGATGGAACAATATTTTTAGATTTCATCTGAAAACATGCAGAAGAAAAGAAATTTACTGGGAGAAGTTAACATGGATATATCAAGTGGAAGTCATGCTTGACCAATCTGATAGCAGCCTACGATGTTATAACTATCTGGCTAGGTGAGGGGAGAGCTGCCAGTGTCATCAGCCTTGACTTCAGCAAGGCTTTTGACACTATCTCCCTAACAAACTCATTAGGAAACTCATGGACTGTGGGTTAGATGAGTGAAGAGTGAGGTGGATTGAGAGGTGGTTGAGTGACAGAGCTCAAGAGTGTTGTTGTAGCCAGATGTGTTCCCCAGGGGTCAGTACTGATTCCAGTCTTTAACATCTTCATCAGTGACCTAAACTATGGGACAGAGTGTACCCTCAGAGAGTTTGCTGATGATACAAAACTGGGAGGAGTGGCTGATACAGCAGAGGGCTGTGCTGCCATCCAACGTGGCCTGGACAGGTTGGAGTATTGGAAAAAGTGGAATTTAATGAAGTTCAGTAAGGACAAATGTAGGGTCCTGAACTTGAAGAAGAAAAACGTCATGCATCAATGTAAGTTAGGAGTAGACCTGCTGGAAGGCAGCCCTGAGGAGAAGGATCTTGGAGTCCTGGTAGACAGTAAGTTAAGCATGAGCCAGCAGTGTGCCCTTGAGTCCAAGAAGGCCAACAGTATCCTGGGGTGCCTTAGGAACAGTGTGTCCAGTAGGTCAAGGGAGGTCATCCTCCCCCTCTCGTCTGTCCTGGTGAGACCTCATCTGGAATACTGTGTCCAGTTCTGGGCTCCCTAGTTCAAGAGAGACGGGGAACTAATGGAGATCGTCCATCAGAGGGCAGTGAAGGTGGTTCAGGAACAGCAGCATCTCTCTTATGAGGAAAGGTTGAGAGAGCTGGGACTGTTTAGCCTGGAGCAGAGAAGACTGTGAGGAGACCTCACCAGTCTCTATAAATATGTAAAGGGTGGGTGCCAGGAGGATGGAGCTGGACTCTTTTCAATGTTCCCCAGTGATGGGACAAGGGGCAATGGGCACAAGCTTCAACACAGGAGATTCCATGTAAGAATGAGGAAAAACTTCTTTACTGTGAGGGTGACAAAGCACTGGAACAAGCTGCCCAGACAGGTTGTGGACTCTCTTTCTCTGGAGACATTCAAAGCTCACCTGAATGCATTTCTGTGTAATGTGTTCTACACCAGCCTGCTTTGGCCGGGGGTTGGACTGGGTGATCTCTAGAGGTCCCTTCTAACTCCTGTAATTCTGTGTTTCTATGAGTCAGGGCATATGAAAATACTGAGTTAAAAACGTTGCAGTACATTTATTGAAATTCATATTTCACTTAAAAAAAAACCTAATTCAGTTTCTCCCAGCACAGTAATACCTCTGATTCCACACTAAATTGGACCAAGGGTTTTAATAGTGATGACTTAACGATAACTTGTATGACACCGAACTTGCATCTCATGTATTGTCTCTGAGTAGTGAAGTACAGAATAATCATGGGCTTTGTTTTAGCATAGGTCAGACAAAGTGGGTAAGACACCCTCATTTCCTTGTTTAGTTAATGTTTGTCTTGACACAACACACTATATAGCACTTTAAATTGGAGACTCTCTTATTTCTGCTATGGGCAATGAACTGATGTTATATTTGCAGGAAAACTCCAGATCTTGTAAATTTTGATCTGCACTTGAAGATCAGCGCGACCTTCTCTCAGTGCCTACTTTATCATGCTATTTGTCACACCGTGCAGCTCATAGCAGTCTGATGGTCCGTTCATATTACTCCTTTAGCCCTGGAGTGACTCTGATTGTCATTCAGGGACAGAGGTGATGCTCAAGTCATTTTACAAGGTCATGTGTCTCCAATCCATCATATTTTCTGGATACATTTAGAGCTTTGTGTTCTCTCTGCCTCGTGTCTGTTTGTTGCTTTTCCCTTACTATATATAGTTTCTCTATACTCTTCAGCTGTGCTTACTTAATCTTTCTTTGGGCTGCATGATGATGTTGACATTCAATTCATATTGGAAGAATAAAATTTACGCCTAATTTACAGTTATACTGTGTCAATGTTAACATCAAATAGATTAATCTTCAGAAATATGTGGAATTAATTTTCATGTACATTGAGGACAGAGGCCTCCTGCTGAAGGGTTCCTTTGACATGTTAAATGATTCCCAATTAAAATCAAATAAACACTACAGTACATAAACAAAGATAAAAACAGTCTAGCTAAAATAAGAAAAATAGTGTTTATAATGATCATTGCTGTGACTTAGATGAAAAGTGAGCCAGAGGGGAGGAACAAGTCTTTTGAAGGGTTAAATATGTGGAGCCAGCTGTTTTACAAACTATCCTCATCCTCATCTTAATAGTGAGCTGTGAAACCATGTTTCTTTTCAATACTTCAGTCCCACTGGTTAAATGAGTTGCACAGTATTTGATTACACAGTATAATCAATGTGTTGCAAAACTGAGTGAATAATTCATAATGTGTCATTTATCTGACAAATTTTGCCTCTGTTTCTGTTTGCCAGTTGTCAGTGAGCAGATTATTATGTTCTCAAATGCATTCCTTATTTGAATTTATTTGCAGAGTAATTTCTGCAAATGATTCTTATTCTGTGCCTCATCCACAGGTAGTTTGTTATGAGTGTTCAGTACTGGAAGTTGCAGTAATTTTTATCTGGCACATGGATGATGCATTATTCCTCTTTTTCCTGATTCGATGATGCCTAGAACAAAATGAACCTTCAATATCATAATTCTACATTCATTTTCTACAAATATACACCTAAAATTCTTGGGTAAAAGCCAGCATTCCCCACTAGTCTACAAAAACTCCAGGCACAGTCTAAGAAGAGGAGGTTGATCCATTCCATTTCAGATCACCTAAAGTTATATACATACTGTCAAGGATATCTGAATGTGATGAGTCTACAAGCAGTCAGCATGGGTTACACAGAAAGTGTAACTATTGAGGATCTCATCCTTTCCATTCTCTTCTGAAACCAATCTGGGTTAACATTGCTGTTCCAAAAATACAATTATTTCAGTCTCTTCTCCTCTTGCAGAATAGCCTTATGGGCAGATAACCTTGGGGAATTCTAGGGGAATCTGCTTGGAGAGATGGATTAATCTATACCAAATAAAAGCAGCCAAAGCATTAGGCCTTACTGTTAGAATACTTTCTTGCTTGTCTCCTAGTTCTTTGATTTCTGCTTGTGTAATAGCCCAGTTTCTATAGAGGAGCTTCTCACTCTTCTTGACTTCCTCACAGAACACTTTAGGGACTATATTAACTTTTCAGGTTTCCTCTTAGAATTTTCCATATGGATGGCAAACAATTCTTAAAAAGCTATGGATCTTACTGTGTCACTGAGCATTTCTGAGTGAGATTATAGCTACCCAGCCAGCAAGCATCCACCTCACTGGGATTGTGCCCAGTGAACCTAGGTTTCAACAAAGTTTAGCATTACTGGGATTCAAGACTTAATGTGTATAAGGCTTAATGAGCCTTATTTGGTATCTTAGAGGAAGGTATGCACAAGAGGATGAAGTCAAAGATTTGATTAGAAATGTAACTGGGTATTTCTGAAAGTGAGTCTTTCATCCATTTTCAGAGTTTTCTAAGGACTTCTATAATTGCAGTGGCTTGCATAAAAATGTTTACTATAGCAACAAAAATCCTATGCTACATCATTTATTATTATTTTTTTTATGTATATCTCAACGCATAAGTCCATTTTATGCACACTACTTTTGTTGGTAGCACATACCACTTGGATTAAACCACAGATTTGAGTAATTTTTCCCATGTAAAAAAAAGTTGTCTTTAAGCGTAGTTGTAGCAGAAGTGGACATTGTTGTGACGCATATAAGCTGCTTTAGTGGTTTTGAGTTATACTGAAAGCTTTGGCTACATTCTTCACAGATTGTCAAATTCTGGGGACTTCCATGGTGTGGGATGTGATACTCATCTGAAAGTTGTGACTGACATCTGTATAATAGGATACACACAAGGGTGAAATTTTTATGGTCATGAAAGATAAACAGAAATCATTTACGGTTGTGCGTGGAACAGGTTCAAGTTCCACGTTCAACGTCGTCTCAACCTGTTTTGTGCACTTCACCATAAAGATCCACAAGTTTCTTTTGAAAAAATGCATGTCATTCTTTGAAGACATCACTAGGAGCTGCTGTAGAAGTATGTTCTTTCTCACAGAGCCTGTGCCCTCTGAATTTTCCATTACTGTACCTACAACTCATCCATAACTGTCTGTTCTGTCAGAATCTTAATCAATCAAATCAATCAGTGAATAAATCTTGTACCTTCTTTGCATGAACACACTTAATCTTGTTTTGTGTAAGCATTATCAGTGAGCCTCTGTCCCCAAGTGTCGAATATGAGCCACTGCAATAACCAGAATATGCCACTGCTTTATAAATGAGTTGATTTTCTGAACGTGTATTTCTTAGCAGAATTTTATTTTATTTACATTTGTCTATAGAAATTGATATCTTTTCCCTGACCTAAAATGAGTCTTTCAACAATATTCAGTTTTAGAAGGCTTCATTCAAAGGCCTACTTGTGACCACTTTGGATAGTGAGACCACTAGCCAATTTCATATTCCGAGCTTTAAATTTCCTTTGTGTTGGAATACTCTTTCTTTTATATTCATTGCTTTGCTAATTTGCACCTCAACCAGTTCTCACTGTTTCTCACATCAAAATTACCAACAGCAAGCATAAGTTATAGAAGAGCTCTACACTGTCATCATATTGATAACAGAGTACTTTAAGTGCAGCAGTATAAATAGAGATAGTTGGGAATAAATGTAAATTACTTTGAAATATTCCATTTAAATGTATCTGGAGTAACATTCTACTTCTGGAAATCTCTCTTCTAAATTTAGTAAAATTCTGGAAAACTGTATTCATTGCTTGGATTTCATCTTTCAAAACAGAACCACAGGCAGGTCAAGAAAAGTTCAGAAAGAGCAACTCTAAGGCCTTGCAAATTCAGTACTGGTACCAGCAATGGTAACTTTATAGGGCTACAGGGTTACATGATCATGAGCACAAGGTGAAGACCAAGACTTTTCCTGAAATCTTCAAAGTGTAAACATGTAGATCTGGAATGTCTATTACTATTGCCAGTAACAGGTTACAAGCTTTGTACTGAGCTTACCAGGGCTGAAGCTTGTCAGGCTTCTCTCTTTGAACTTTTCTTGATCTGCCTCTAGCTTTGTTTTTCTTGGTTTAACTGTGCAGCAATTTCTCTAATAGAGTAGATATCAAAGGCTAATTTGTTTTCCCTGTGCTTATCTTTGTGTGGTATGACCACAGTTTTGCATGGATAGGAGTAATAAGCAGTTTTTCTATGTAGAATGAGATATTCACAAAGCTAAATACCAGTGTGTTGAGGTATACAAGTTTAATATGGCAACAGCAGTCTGAGGGTGGGAGACACAGCATATAGGATTCTAAAAGAATTCTATCTGGACTGTGTGTGTAATAGAGGACAGAGGATAAAATGGTTAACTTTTGTAACAAAGCAAGAGCTACTTCTATAAGTACCAGAACTAAAATATGAAAAATATAAACCTGAAAGCTTGAGTAGGTACTAGTGCATTCTTTACAATAGTTTTCTAAGAACAAATGATCTGCATTAAATTCCAAGTATAAAATTTGAACTATGGGAATAAAGATAAACTTGTTCATGATCATTTAAATGGCTTCTTTGTGCCCTGGTAGATATATAGATAGTTTAAAGGGTCTATATCCAAGATACCAAGTGTGCAGAAATTATTTAGAAAGATGAATAATATCAGTTTTCAGATTTCTGAAGTCACAAAAAAAATTAAAAGAGATTTCTCCAGACACCAGATAGGGCTTTTTCTAGTGCCAGGATGTGGTGCTTAAAGTGGCTGGTAAAAGATAACTGAGGATTGGCTCCATTTTACTTGTAGAACTTAACACTGACATCAAAGAGGAAAATGCATAAAAATAGCCTGTCTTTTTACATTAAAAGCACTTGGCAAAGCAAATTTTTAAAATCACATTCCTCAGTTTATACTAATAATCAGCATGGAATAAATTTGATCCTCACTGCTATAGCACCCAACTTAACATTTTCATTTCACCATGGCAAAAATAAGAATTCAGCACAAGAGCAGTCCATGCTGAAATAACCAGTGCATTTTGAATACCACTATGTGGATTTTCAGACAATTAAGCACAGGTGTTTTGAAAGGATCTTGTTAGTTGTCCAAGATACCAGAATTTCTGAACAGAATGCTTTCCTCTCCCTAGGAGAATTTCCATTAAAAAAAAAAATCCTAAATACTTTCCAACTAACGATAAGTAACTGATATAATAAGAATTGACAGGTCACAACTTGCTCCTTCACCCTAAGTCAAAGCTGTATGTTTCAAAAAGTTTTAAATGTGTTTAAATATGTGCTTAAAAAAAACTCAACAGGAAATTCCTGGTTTAAAGCACCTTCTATCTTCATATGAACATTGAAAATATGAAATAAATTAACTTTTAAAATGCATCTCTTGAACCATAATGATAACTGATACTCTGAAAAAGTCTAGCCAAAGCCTATTTTTAAAATACAGTGACTTTATTTCTCAGATAAGATTGCATGGTAATTTATAATTCAAATTCTTTTTTATAAATGTTTTAGCACATAAAAATGACCTTCCTAAAATACATACTAGCCCTGTATTCACAAAAAGAAAAATAACAAGGTAAAGTATACACTTTTTTAGTAAAGAATGAATTAAAGCAAAAAAAAAAATCTCCAAATGTACTGTAGAATTATTATTGTAAAATTATACTTTTATTTATTATTCATATCTTGTATATCTTATATCTTATATCTTATTATTTATATCATATTATATTCTATGAGCAGTCATTTAAGTATTTCATAATATCAGCTGAAAATGATTTAATGCTATTTGTTTTCTCTAACAATTTTCATAACTAAGACTGCAGGAAGCAGTGATGGTTAAAATACCAATTTTTTTAGCAATCTTGAAGAGCACCCTAGAAAAAGATAATTTTATTAGTACATAAGTTATAATCTTTGATTGTCTCCCTCTTAATACTTCCAATTATTTTTATTATGCAACAGAATATTAAGGAAATAAAAGAAATAACATAATATTTCTTAGGAAGATACACAAGCTCTTTTTTACAAACCTAATATTTATACATTATAAATAATTTCCTAAGAACCAGACATGAAAATACTGAGACAGCTAAAAAGGAATTAATATGAAATAATTTTGAAAGGTTCCAATTACTGATTTCTCTAGAGGATATTGATCTTAGTGTTTCATCTTGATAAGGTCAAAATATCTCCTAACATATCCAACATGTTTCAGAAGAGCTTTAAGAGATTTAAACTTGAGGGTTTTCAGGCATGAACCTTATCTTCTAAGCTTCCTCTTTGAAGGATTACCAGAAACTGGAGAAACACTGGGGTCTGGAAGGAAATACAGACTTGGGAAAGAGACCTCCTATTGCTTCCAAATCTCTAACTCATGAGTAGCTTGGTGTAAGTCTGGGATCCTTCTCACTTAAGAACAGCCTTAAGAAAGGCTTTTGAGAAGTCCTATGGGTGAACAAGCTTTAACAAGTTTCTAATGTCTGCCAGTCAAGGAGAGCTGCATTTGTTACCTACATGATTCTGAAAATAATTAAAAATAGGATTTGATTCTAAATGATCTTGTAAAAATTTAGGGTTAATATTTGTTTATTGTTCTTTAGAAGCTGGGTGTTACAGTGTCACCAGCTGTTCTATCTGGGTGAAATGCAGAGTAAGTAAAAAAAGGGAGATTTGGCCATACACATTTTCTCTATACAAATTACTTTATTTGATCCTCATGCTCAAGCCTGTAACTTTCAGTTAGGAGAAGATTTTTAAAAAAAAAAAAAGTTATTTTTCTTGAAAATGTATTTGGCAATAAAGTGCATTTTTAGGGTTCTCGGATTTAGGCACAACATACAGTATTACTCCTTAGCATGTGATAGTAATCTTTGAGATCGCTATCACGAAAATAGTCTAAAGGAGCACTAAATTCAGCTGACTAACTAATATTCATTAAATTACTTATTTTATATATATATAATATGTGTAAAATATATGTTTGTCTTCATGTATGTGTTTGAGAGCATGTAAAATTTTGTCTTTTCATATTTGGACCATGAGGGAAAGATAACTGGTAATGATACATCCTCCAGAAGCAGTATTCCTGTATTACATTTTCTGATAGATAATCTGAATTTAAATGAAAGTTTGGGATGGGATAATATTCAAGAATCAAGAGTTTGTAGTATTAAATATCATACTCTCAACATTCAATATGAATTAACAATTAGCTGCTGTGAGTTTAGAATATCATACAGGAAAGCAATGGGCTACAGTCTTCTGCTTTCTGAGTATTTCCTTACCAATTATTAGATACTATGAATGTCAATACCTTGAGACTAGAAACTGGACCAAGTCTTAGCATAGACATCTGAGCTTACAAATTATTAAAATAATTACATTTTTAAAATTATGATTTAATAAACGTTGTTTTTACTAGATTATTTGTCTACTGAAAATTTAGAATTATATTTGCATCTTTTTTTCTGATATCAGTTTGATCTTTTTCTTGCATTCACTTTAACACGTGATGACAGGGCTACAGACGTTACTGTATGAAGAATTCTAATCTTTAAGTATCCATCTTTTAAATTTACACAAAGTCTTTGAGACAGCAGGAGAAATGAAAACTTTTTAGTCAGAAAGCAGCCTACCTTTAAAGTGGATTGCTAAGAATACAGCTAAGATACACCAACTCTGTACTAAATGGCATGTTAAATTGTCTGTTCTTTTGTTCTTAACAATTCCTCACATTTAGAACAAATCTATCACAACAGTTACTGAATATTTGTCATTTAACACGTTTTATAATGTAGTGAAAATATGTCATTTTGAGACCTTCTCTTTTCACCAACCTCTTCTTGCGTCATAATCACATTGCTGTCAGCAGATTCCACAATGTTACATGCTCCATTGCATCTCACTGTCCCAAACTGTGCAGTGTTCAAATAATCTGAGCAACTTTGTATAGAAAATTATGGTTTTCTTTCAGTTCAAGTGATATATTTACAAGAAATGCAAAGTCAACATATAAAGTCTAGGTCTTGATCAGAGGCTTTGTACAATCTTTCTGGCCAATGTTTTATGCAGATATATCTCTGGATATTAACTTGTGTTTCATTTCCACAAAAGTCAGTTAAACACTCTGATATTGTATCCTTTAGAAGTACATACATTCTCTAAATATTTACATTCATGTCTGCTGCTATGTGATACAATAAATTATATTTTATATACTAAGAAACTTTGAGTTTCACTATAAAAATGACAGGTCTTGGTGAATAACTGATGTTTCAGTATAGTCTAGCCTAACACTGAAGGAAAATCAATTTAAACCCCTCTGAATTAGATATGTAGTAGTTCTTACATAATTAAAATCATAAAAAAACCTCAACAAACAGTCCAAATAGAAAGCATTTTTCACAAAGCTTAAAAATGCATGAAGAAAAATCAAGAAAATTAGTCCTGTATTTTTTCTAATGGTTTCCATAGAGAGTCCAAAAGAAACATTTCTGACTTTTGGTCAGACACTTCAATGCTTGCAGCACTTATTTAAAGTTTCTGGAGACATAAAATAGCTAAGGTCTGATTTGGGTTGACTTCTACAACTCCTGCCTCACAGTAAAGTAAAATGTTTCAAACTGTTGAAAAAATGGATAGTAGAATATCACAAGTGCCTCTTTCAAGATAGAATTATTTAGGCAACTTAAAATGACAGATCTCGTGCTTGTCAATGAATTTGTGCTTGTCAATGACTTTCCTTCTTTCAAAATAAATGAATATTCACCTCTGGTTTTTATAAGGAATCATTTAAAGTTAATTATTGGAGAATTTTGGTAACAATGTAGGTAAAATTTTAATAGGTTTTGATGAAGAAACACCCTTCAAAAATATATGCTTATTCTCATTTTATAATGCTTTTTTTTCAGAAAATTTATCTTCTTCTTTTTTTTTTTTCTTCTTCTTCTTTCTTTTTCTTCTCTGAGTTTTATTTTTGTATCTTTTATTTTACTAATATAAAATGTAACCCAAAATTACTTTCTTCTTAAGGCACATGGTTATTGTTGTTTGGATTCTCTTATAATGTTATAACAGTAACTCTAAAGGTGTTGTAAAGAGGCTTTCATTTTTTTATCTTGGAAGCTATTTTTAATGCTTCCTTTAAAAAGTTCAGTCAGTGCAATATAAAAGATAAAATGTTTTAGTAAAGTTTTTATTTTATACTCTTTAGTGCTACATTTAAGCAGAATATCCATTCATTACAAAGAACCAGACAATATTCCTCAACTGAAAAAGGCAAGTGATATAAAAAGCCTAGTGTGGCTTGCTACAGACAGTTCTTTATGGATCAGTGATTTCTTCACAACCATGCTTCTAATGGACCATCACAGAGGAATCTGTTTAACTGTATTATAGTCTAATCAGAGGTGGCATCTGTCAAACGTGCTTGATTTAACTCTAACGACTAGACAACATATCAGGGTCCAGGTTGACCAGCTAACAAAATTAAGTCCAAATAGCACTGTATACTGTCAGTAGACACAAAGACATGGAGAGGATCGTAATATCTGAAAACATCTATTTATAAAAGTACAAAGATTTTATTACAGAATCACAGAATCATCTAGGTTGGAAAAGACCCATGGGATCATTGTGTCCAACCATTCACCCTACTCTACAAGTTCACCCCTAGACCAGAGATACACTGATAATAAAAAAAATCAGATTACTAGCTAAACTTTATGCTAATACCATTAATCAACTGTTTGAAGTGAAGGGATATTTCCTCTTTCATGACTTGCTGAAGGCATACAAACAAGACACAGGGAAAGAAAAGTAGGAAGCTAAACCCAAGTGGATGTTCTGTAAGAATCAAACTAGCAGTGTCAGCCAAAATAATAAGCTATTTGGAATGTCTTTTTATTTTCCATTTGTGAGAAAGCCCATTGAAAAGATAGATTCATTCTGCATCTAGACAAATGAATTCTGCAGAAAATTTACTGGTGAGATTTACTTTTCTCAATAACACTAAGAGTCTTCCAGTGTCTCTGTGTTTGTTAGACCAGGAGTCATTCTGTATATGTGAATCTGCATCTTCTGAAGAAAGTTTTGTTAAAAACATATTGAAATAAATAGATACATGGGAATGTATCCGGAATGGTAATGCTGAAAACTTCAGTTTTCTCTGTAACTGGGGTCTAATTATAACACACATCTCAAAAAACCCAACACCTCTCTCTCAGATTTTGCCAATAGACCTTAACTTTGACTGTGACTGACCATCTCCAGAGGGGAGATGTCTTTTTTCAAGTTTTCAAGAACATTTAGGAATTGGCCTCTCTGCCTGTATCACAACACAAGGATGCCAATTAATGTCATTTGCAATGTGGATTCTTGTCCATTAGAAATGGGACTAAACCCAGTAAATCATTTCATGCAGGCCATTGAATAGCTGTCAAGGGGTAACACTTTCTGTCACTACTGATCTGGTACAGATGTGAAGAAGTGACCTAGAGGCGTAATGCTCTATCTTATTACCAGCTATATGGGCCATCCATCCTCTTTAATTTGAATTATTTACTTTCAAATTGCACTTGTTTATCTTTGTTCAGGAAGAAGTGCCCTCAGTCTTCATCAATGCACAAAGATAATTGATCTATTTTACTTCTAAATATAATATTAGGACTGTATGTTAGAGGACAGAAATCTAAGTTAAGCATTCTTCTTCCACTTATAAATACAAAATACCAATTTTCTCTTTAATTCTGTGTTTCATTCTGTTACCTTTTCTTTCACCCATTCTCAAGATACAAGAAATCTTTCCAAGTGTCAGGATAAAAACCTTACAACATGTAAAAGGATGAGACCAATTGACTTGGGGCATTGTAGCTCAGGATTCTGACTTTATTGGAAGGCAGACTAGACATCTCGATCTTCTGGTTTAATATGCTCAGAAAACAAGAACAAAAATGTGAGTAGTGTGTGTGAAATTCTCTGGGATAAAATGTCTAATTCTAATCACAGTGCTTTCAAAGAATGAGCTGATTCATCACCTATTAGCATTGTAGCAAGTCATTTCATTGTGTTTCAGCACTTCAGCATCTCAGGAAACATCCTACCCATTTTAAGCATCTGCAAAACTCTTTTTAGTAGCTAAAACTCTACTGACTATTGATTAAAACTGTAAAAGACAGAGAGACAAAGGAGGAGGGGAGTGAGAAGGGGAGAAGGGAGGGGGATGAAGTCAGAACTTGTAAGAACTGCATTTGACATAAGAAGCAGGGAATTGTGTTAGGTTTGAATTGTATTACATTGATGTATTTTTAATTGACTCTGTTAGAATCAGAGTGGGTTAATCTTTACATAGTAAATATTGCAAAAATGTTAAACTGAATGTTGATTTCCCAGAGGTCAGTTTAGCAGAGACTGTTTATATATAGATTTTAGATAGGGTAGAGGAGTTAATTTAGGATTCCTCTCCCAGTCACACATGCCTACCTTCTGCCTATGTGTATCTTAGAGTAGCAGATACACTTATATTTCATCCTTCTTATGGTCTTCACAGTGGTTCCCAGAAGCCCTAGGGAGATACATATGCCGTATAGTTCCAAATCTGTACTGAGAATGGCAAGGATCCTTGTATTGTCATAATTTGCATTGACTACTTTGAGGAAAACATGCATTCAAAATGTCTTTCGGTTTATCCAAACCAAGAATTATGCACTTACTACAATAAGGGTAAGAATAAGGGCCTAAGGAGAGGATTTAGATCTGCCAATAGAATATTGTACATTTCTCATGTGAAACACAAATATTAAAAGTTTAGGACCGCTTTGTTATTTCTTCTAAAATGCTTTTGATAAATGATATTAACATAAGGAATAAATAATAATAATCAGTTATCAAAGCAGGTCTTCCTTGTGTCCCATCATTCAGTCTTTCCTTGTGATCTTTTCCCGTTCAATCATTCCTATTTTTGTGAAGTGAAAAAGAATGCAAGTATGACTAGGTTGTACTGATGAAGCACTAGTTGTGTCACTGTTAGCATGAAGCTACATCTTCAACAGCTTTGAAGAAAAACAGGGTACTATAGTAAAAGTACAAGCAGATACTTTAAAAGAAGAAGTACAGGATGATTTCAGAGACCACAGAGGTATAAATATAAATTGCAAATGAGCAATACTAGTAAATGCAACTTTGAGAGCTGGGTAGGATCCATTTTAGGGCATAATTTAAACCTACAGAATTGTGACACAGTCTGTTGCAGATACCTGTCATTAATAGCACAGGTGGAATAATCTTTAGATTGCTTATGAGACAACAACAACAAAACCAAACTAAATGCAGATATTCCTATTTTCTACAGAACTATACTAATCAGTCTGATATTCTGTACTGATACTGAGCTATCACTTTGTTATCATGAAAAGGAAATGTACCTCTATTTCTTGTACTGGTACTAGTATTATTCTCTTTTCTTAGACTCAGTTGTAATTGGTATATGACACAATCTATGTCATGTTCTAATGGCAGGAATATCTTCATTAGTCTTTTAGTCAGAGCTCTTTGACAATTGTCTTTGACAATGGAGAAGAGCAAATTAGACAAATGGCTTTGTCTAAGGCCTTATTCTGTTTAAATTTTATTTTTCCCTATCTAAGAAGTACATATTTGTCTATCTACATTGCTATAAATATTTGTTTGGTTGATATGCACAGAAGTATTTTGCATTTGTAACAGAAAAAAAAAAAAAGTATTACTGTGGCTAAAAAAGTTATTCAATAATAAGTCATCTTCTATATATGCAATTTTCATCCTACAGCAATAGAAGATAATGTGACTTTGCTTACCGGTAAGTGATTTGTTTTTTGATATTCAGAGGTGTTTCTTAATTTACATATCCAACACACCACAGAAAGTACACACAGGTGTTATGACTGATAAATGGTGACCTATTAAACAATAATAACTTTAGAAGTATCTGAGTCTTATCTCATATTTAGATAGTATAATTACCATCTCAGAAAGAAATGGGGTTGTTAAAAGCACAGTTATAATGAAATTTTATTTGTGCTCTTTTTCAAGGCAATTTAGGCAAAAACATAGCAAATGTAAAGATGCAAAATCAAAATAGATATAAAATGCATGTGTCAGGATTTTCAGTTGTTTATGAATCCTACTGAATTTGAGACCTTTGAATGTCAAAGTATTTCTATAAACTGAAAAAAAAAATATATATATCCTCTTTTGACAAGTCCTCCAAATCTGGCTTTCCTACAATTTGACCATCTGTTTGTGTTGGACTTGGATTCCTGTGATACTGGCAATGGCCAGTATTGTCTCAGGTGGTGAATGGAAGAGAAGAAATGGTGACATATGGTAGTAGGATGCTTAATCCAGCCGAGCAAAAACAAATTGTACTACACAAAAGCAATTACAGTTTATCTTTTATTCACAGAACATACAAAATGGCTTTTTAAAGATTATAGTGACTTACATTTTTTAAGGACTTAGTGAAAATTAGTTAAATGTCTTTAGGCTAAAAAGAGATAAAAATTATTTTGCAATCTGCATTCTGAGTTGGGGGGAGTAAGAAAAGGGTTCATGCTATTCGTTTAGGTTATGAACTTAGGTTTAATAGAGAGCTCAAAACTTTCACTTGATAGTCAACAGAGGTACCTCAGAAAGCACAATTAGAACACCTAAATTAATTTATAGGTGTCTTCCTTCAGTGTTTTAAAATACTGTTTGTACTATCTGAAGTATGAACGTGTATCATATTATCTGATGGAAAAATTAATGTTAAATATTCCTATCTTCCCACATGAAATTCCATTTGTTTTTAATTTTATGCTTTTTGGCTATCCACACTTTTTGGGAATGGGATATGGAAGCAGGATTTTCAAATAACTAAAATGGACAACTAGAACAGTGAAATTGCAGAGAAACAGTTTTACCTCCCATGTTCTGTAAGGCTGACAAGTTCTGCATAGCAATGCAGATCAAGAACATCTCTTTGTGGTGGAGCACTGTGATTTATGCTACTCAAGATAAATGGTCTTGCTTTGTATGAAGTCTTCACTCTGATACTCCATCAGTCAAAACAAATTCCATCCACAGGCTGATGTGGCCATTTATTTTTGTATATTCTCCCTCTAAATAATGTGCATTGGATTCACACACCTTGTCAGGAAGGAAAAAAAAAATAAATAAAAGAGAAAAAAAGAATTAATGCACAAAGAAAAGTAAAAAAAAAAGACTCCTCCTCCTCACCCCCTGCACACACCCCTCCAAACCCTCACATTAAAGGAAAATAGATCTGTCACAGATACAATCTCTTTTCTGCAGACAACTTCTGAAAAAGGTTAATCTGTTTAATGCTTAAGTGCCCTAACTAACACATAATTATGGTTTCCACTTAATATATTTTGTATAGTGTTCCATGTTTAGGTTTTCTGAAGAAATGGCCCTATGGATACAACAGATTCCAATACCTACAACATTTTATGGGTTGGGTTTAGGGCTCAGTACAATGAAGTAGAATGACATTTAATTACTGATGTGCAGCCATTCAGTTCAGCTAATTATGATCCCTGGAGTTTAGTCATCATATGTAATTAACTTTTACTTTCATAAAAGCTCAATGTGCTGCAAAAGCAGCAATGGCTGTGAATGTTACACTTCAGGATTACTGACAGAATTCAAAATGAATTCTAAAAGACAATTTTTCTCACTAAGTGTTAATATAGCCATCTGCTCTTAAACAATGTACATTTGTTTTAATAGGAGGATAGATATCATTATCTATGATTCCTTTTTTTTTTTTTTTTTTTTTTTTTTTTTTATGGTCACAGTAACCACAGTATAAGCAAGTGGGAGAACAATTCAGCCCAGGACAAGCAATCATAATCTATTCAAATAAAGCTAGAAAAAAGATGGATGAGGAATATTTGAAAGGCCAGCTGGGTTTTCTTTTGTTTTGTTTTGTGGGGTTTTTAAACAACATCTTTCAAAACTTTGTAATTACCAAAACTTAATTTTATTTATATTTCTAGTGTGCCTTAGTAGTAGCTATGAAATCTAAAGGTGCATATACAGCTATTTACAAAAATTTATATTTTTTAGAAAGGAGTTTCACTACCTCATGAGAGATTCATCAGCTTTTACTGATCTTTGTTACAGAAAAGAGAAAATAGATCAAAGCTCTTAACTAAAGCTAGATAAGAGTTGTATCCAGTTACACCAAAATCTTGAGTTATGCTCAGCAAGTCAATTGCAGTGCATCTGTATGATACAATACAGTCAAGTGCAGGGCTATACCATTTAGTTCTGAGTGAATGGGTGGGGGTACCAAAGCACTGTCACAGTTTGGTGAAACTTTCTAATCAAGCTAAAATATTCTATTTCTCAATAGAATTACATTACCTATCAAAAGCATGTTATCACATATTCACAGAGCAAGTTATTTCAGTTTAATCCTGGAGAATCCAAAACACATACCCGTATTCTTTACTTATGATATTTGTGAGGGTTACTGTTGAACAAGAAAAATATTTTAATGATATAGCAGTGGTAGAGCTCAAGCTCAGGCGAGGGAGGCAACAGGAAAGACAACAAGTCTTTGAACCTCTTTCTAGAAGGCAGCACATGTCTGTCAGTCAGCTGGCTTGAATCTCACACAACAAAACATCAAATTCAAAATTAGGGACACCATTTTAATGTGAACATAATGAAACATTGGAACAAGCATCCAGTCTCATGACTCCATAGTTATTTTCCATGTCTGTATTACTATAAAAAAGCACAGTTGTCTTTTAAAATATAACCTTCTTCATTTGAATTACATTGTTTTGTTAATGTTAAACCCTAAGATAGCAAGTTCAGTACAGCTATAAGCTGACAAAAATGGATGGCCTTAGGCAAGTAAGAAGTCAGTCAAATCGTTCTCATTTCCCTGTAGTCATAAATGCAAAGAAACTGTACAACTATGATTTGGACTTTGAAAAGACTCAATAAATATTTTATTTTTCTTATGTGTCATGTTGCAAGATCTTACTAGAATTAAATAGTCAACATCAATCTTTTAGTTTTACCATTGCCAACCTCAAGTACAGACAAGTTCAAATGTGGGTTTTAGTGGCTAGGATGCTCTAATTTCAGAAACAGGCAGATTTATCCAGTACAAATTCAATTAATGTTTTCTTTGCATTGATTAGGGGACTTTTGCTTTATTGATCCCTGACAACCAATTACTGAGCTTCAACTACAGACAGGATGTAGAGTAAAGCTGGTATATCTCAAATCAAATCAATTGTAACATTTCAAATACTATATGTGCTGATACTTGCTTCAGCTCTTAAAAAAAATATTTTCTTATTTACCTATTTAATTCCAATAATGAGCTTCTTAAATGGAGTAGAGTAGTTCAAGGACAGATGTATCTGATGCTCAGGGAAATGGGCTGTCATTCTTCTCCCTGTGTCATATGCAGATCAATGTATCCTTGCTCTTTTATGTTTGTTTCCCTATTCCTTCACAAGCGTTGTGTCCAATTCACTATGTATTAAAATAATTCTCAGCATTCTACTTTTTAGGATTTGCACCCTTCCACCAAATGTACATGTTTCAGGTAACCTTATCCCAGGTGTATTGATCTGCATTTTCCAAGGGGAATGTCGTCAGCTTCCTTTTTATATTTTTTAGAGGCATTTAAAAACATTCTTTCTTTGTACAATATCTCACCTGCATGAGTATGTGTAACTCCTTCCCATTTTGAATTCTTTATTAAATGACTCATTGCTCCAAAATTGTGAATGGCAGTATTTATGTTTGTGACATTAATTTGTGACATCCATACTGACACTTCTGAAACAGTACTGAGACTCAACGTTTTGTGGTAGGCTTAATGCTATAAGATTTAGGCTTAAAACCTGAATTCCATTTTGCAACTGTTGAATATTAATACCTATTAATACCATTCCACTCTAAACTGCTATTATATCTATTTCAACTGGATATATTAGTTACAATGTTGACCACATCCTAATAAGACTTAGGCTTGCCAGCTTGGTGAACTTTAGTGGACCTTGGATGTTAAACTTGACAAAACTCTCTAAACATGCTCAAATACTCTATCATATAGCAATCATACAAGCCATAAGGTATCCTTTCTACTCTGGTCACTACCATTTGATATCCTGTTATTCTTATATAGGACAGAGTACCAACTAGTGCAAGACTTGGTACTCCTTTCTCATCATGTTCTCTAAATAAAATATACTGGCTTGTTTAGTGTCTGCTTTATTAAATGAATTGTTATCTAATAGGCTTAATTGCTCTCTTACAGCAGTATCAGCAATTGAAATAATATCAAGTAATTCTAGGATTATCACTTGGAAATGGTACTTTAAAGTTGCTCTCTGTTATATCAGTCACTAGAGTAATAAAATAAATCCTGAACTGTATTTATCTTCTCTACTATTCAATATCTATCTGTTACGATAGTTCCCATATGGTATTTACTAAGTTTAATAGCTTAAACCTTTCACCAATAATATATGACCTCAGACTCTTTCTAACTTTCCCATAAGTGCTATTGATTTCCTTAGTGTTCTTTATGACTGAAGATTTTTTTTTTCTGTATTTTATCTAATATTTACCAAATGCAAAATATTTTAAATTCAGGATTGAACCTTAGGTACTTAACAAGACTGTGCTTCAAAAAGGGAAAAATATATGGCAAAGTTTATTTGGGGGTGGTTTTCTTAACTTGTACCAGTTTAAATATAAATATCTTATCTACCTACCTACCTGGACCAGAATTGATCCTATTTCAGGCCATCAGATATGCTTACTATCTTTCTGCACCACATTGCTTCTGCTGTGCATTGAAGTATATGTGCAGTCTTGTTTACAGGCTTGTCTTCTATGTATCCAGAAGTGACTGAAGACTTAAATGACAAAATTTGAGGTCATACTTTATTGAACAGATCTTCATTAATTGCCTCCAGTAGACCACTTGTATCAGCAGCTATCAACAGTCTAATGAGATAGGTTGTATTGAAACTTCCCATACAAATGCAAAGTAAAAAAAAAAAAAAGGATAATTTGTTATCTTTACTAATTAAAAGTGACTGTTTATCCTTAGTCTCAAATCAAGCCAATTTCTTAATACAAAGATGTTCTACTATAGCTAGATTTTGGTATTGGTAAGAATAGTCTCTATCAGTTTCCACAATGGTATTTTAAAATAAACTTGTAGAAGAACTCTTCTATCTAAACAAACCTGCTAAGCAGGGCATTCAAATGTGTAAATTAATAATAACATTAGTATAGAAATGATAGAACTTGAAGAGTGATAATGTTATGCAAACTATATTTTAAAAACCCCATGTATTTATTTCATGAGTACCATGTTCAAATGAAGACAGTCCTGGGCATTTGTATTTGGTTTGGATGGGATAGAGTTAACTTTCCTCACAGTGTTGTACTTTGTATTTGTAGATAAGACATTTTTGATAACATGCCGGTGTTTTGGATACTGCTGAGTATTGTCCACAGAGCACCAATCTCTCCAACATCCCTCCTCTCTCAAAGGCCAATAGGCTGTGTGTAGGCAAAGAGGATGGGGCATAAACAGGACGGCTGACCCAAACTAACCAAAGAGATATTCCATACTGTATAATGTCATGCTCATCAGTAAAAGCTCAGAGGAAAGGAGGGGGAGGGCATTTGCCTTCCAAAATAACCACTATGCCTACTGAGGCCCTAGTTCCCAGGAAATGACTGGACTTTACCTGTTTGTGGGAATCAAATTAAAAATCTTTGGGTTTCTCTGCTTCTGCACACAGCCTTTGCTTTTCTTTATTAAATTGCATTTATCTCAATCCATAAGTTTTTCATCTTACTTTCTCCCCCATCCTCTGAGAACGGGGTCTAAGAGAGAGGATTGGTGGGTACCTGGCATCCAGCCATAGTAACCCTGCCACAACATTTCATAAGCACAACCTTCCCTGTTGACCAGATATTAAACTGATTACATGGATACTGCTGTATTGGTGATGCCATCTGTCCAGTAAGGTGTAAAACCAAATACATGAGCAAAAGTGATCTTTAGAGATCCAAAGGACATTTCAGTGAGAGCAAAATTCTTCATTCTGGCAAAACTCCATCCCAGGCAATTATGTCTGAACTGCTTCAATTCCCCCTATAATTTCAACTGCATATAAAATTCTACTTTAGTTCCCATTTTCATCCTTGCTGTGTATTAAGGGGAAAACACTTTCTTTTACCCGGTAGCAACTGGAATGATAAAGGAACCTACCATACCATAATTCCTTAATTAATGAATATTAAAATCTTAAGTTCAAATGGGTAGACTACTTAGAAGCACAAAATGTCCCTGAAGAACATTGACTAAAATCTGTTTTTATGTTGATAACACTTAATTATTTTCATTCTTTCAATGTCTACTATGCTAAGATGGTGTTCAGGAGCCAGTCAGTATAGTGATAGTACCCTGACACTGTTACCCCTGCAGGAACAGCCCTCGGGGGCAGATTGGCTTCTGCTCTGCACAACAAGTTTATGAGGGCAGCCTCATAAGATGGAGATCCATAGCTCACAGCATCCTCTGTTCTTGAGAACTCAGTTCACACTAGAAAAAGTAGAAGCAACCTCAAAGGCACCTGTGTACACAGGAGATAGGTGAAAAAGCAAGTAAACTATTCCTGGTTGCCTCAAAGCAGCAGAGGTTTTAAGTCTGCATGGTTTAGTGGTCATGATAATGTTGGGTAGATGGTTGGACTTGATGATCTTAGAGGTCTTTTCCAACCTTAATGATTCTATGATTCTGTGATAATACACTTATTTCATATACATTGCAGTGAGATTTACACAACCTTTACCTGCAACCACAAGAAAGTAAAAACTTCTTAGTCCTACACTCAGTTATACTGTAATTCTGGCCATGGGAAAATAGATACTGCCTTATTTACGAGCAAAGGGAAGAGCACACCATCCCATTGCTATGTCTTCCCCTAGAGGTTTCATTGAAAAAGTTGGGTGAGGATCAAAGTTTTTGGAAAGTTTTTCTTCTATTACCAAAGACTGGAAACTTAACTCCTTCATAGTCTCCAGTCACCACTTCTTCCATGAATCCCTCTGCTTACAAATAACAAAACTAGGAGGACACCCTTCCTAGTCATCCTTCATCCTAACCCAGAGGGTCTCAACCATGTTGTCACCAACTGTAAGCACCACACAATCCAACCCCTCCCTTACAGCACCACCCGCCCACCTCACTTGTCCTGTCTGTCCCTCCTGAAGAGCCTAGAACCATCCATCATGGCACACCAGTGACAGGACTCATCTCATCAGTTTTCTCTTATGATGTCATAGCTCTGGGACTGGGCCAAAGCCACTGGCTCCTCTTGTTTATTCCTCATGCTGTGCACTTTAGTATAAAGACCTTTCAAATGTGCTCCAGTGTACTCAGAGCATCATGGAACAGACTGAAGGACCATTCTAGCACACCATCCCTCCAACACGGAGGATAGTCATGGAGAAGATGTTCCTGCTGCATCAGTCAGGAAATTGTTGTCATTGCCCTCTCTTAAGTTACCATGTTCTACCAGTGGAGACAGGATAGGGAATTATTGAATTATCTGTATCATGTAACCTGTGTGCCTGACAGGCCTGTCCCAGGGGTGCTAGGGTGTGGTACCATTAGTCTATTTCTCTTTCAGATTCCCCAATCCTCATCAACCTACTCAGCGCCTCCCAGAGCTCTGTCATCAAGCAGAGGATTTTCTGTATCTGGGTGCACCTCCCACAGGTGTGCTCACAGATGTCATCCAATACTGGTCTAAGAGTAGGGCACAGCCTGCAGCCTGACATCTAACTGGCACCATGTTCCCACTGAAGCTCTGTCTGGGCAGAGGCATCAGTCATGGTTGGCACAGAGCTTAGAGAAGCCACAACTTTCTGGCAGGTGGATACTATTGCTTTCTGGTTGAGCTGGCAGTGCTTTCAGTGCCCTTCCTGCATGCCCTTCCACTCAAAATGCAGTGCCACACTCTGTTTGCCTGTCCTGTTTACAGTGCTCCTAGGTGCTCACACTCCCTAAGGGCTTCTTTTGTATGTGTGTGGGCTTGGCTGCCATTGCTCCTAGCCCTGCTGGGATCCTGTCAGCCACTGTCTCATGAGCTGAGGGCTCCTGACAGGTCTTTCTGCTCCCCTGAGGTTTCCCCAGTAGAGGAAGCTCCCCTGTGCACTGGCTGAGGATTGTACCAACAACCGAGCTGCTTGCCTTGGCAGATGTGTGCTGGTTTTGATGTTAAACCAGGAGGAGCTGTGGATTACCTTGAAGGTAGAGAGTCCTTACAGAGAGATCTGGAAAGATTAGAGAGCTGGGCAATCACCAACCATATGAAATTTAACAAGAGCAAGTGCAGGATTCTCCACCTGAGGTGGAATAATTCTGGTTGTATGCACAAACTGGGGGACAAGAGGCTGGAGGGCAGTCCCATGGAAAGAGATCTGGGGGTTTGGACTGATGGCAGGTTGAATACGACTCAGCAATATGTGCCCTGGCAGCTAAGAGGGCCATCCACATCCTAGGGTGCATCTATCACAACATAGCTAGCCAGTTGAGGTAGGTGATTGTCCCACTCTGCACTGCACTGGTGCAGCTCCACCTTATGTACTGTGTGCAGTTTTGCATGCCTCAGTCTAAGAAGGACATCAGACTATTGGAGTGTGTCCAGAGGAGGGCAACCAAGATGGTGGAAGGTCTCAAGGGCAAGACTTCAAAGGAGCAGCTAAGGTCACTTGGTTTGTTCATCTTGGAGAAGACTGAGACTTTGTCACTGTCTACAGCTTCCTCAAGGAGGGCAGCAGAGAGTGAGGTTTTGATCTCCTCTCTCTGGTGATCAGCGATAGGATATGAGGAAATGGAATGCTCTGTAGGGAAATTCAGATGGGACATTAGGAAAAGGTTCTTCACTGAGAGGGTGGTCAGTCACTGGAACAGACTTTCCAGGGAAGTGGTCACAGCACCAAGCCTATCAGAGTTCGAGGAATGTCTGAATGATAGTCCTGAGTTTACTTTTAGGTAGTCTTGTGAGAAGGAGTTAGACTTGAAGATCCATATGGGTCCCTTCCAACTTGAGATATTCTATGATTCTATAATTAATGAGACTGTTCTGTAATGGATAAGTTAGAGTCTTAGACTGCTAAAACATTAATCAACCATAAATTCTTAGTTCCACACATAAAATGTGTTCCTTTTTTCCCATAACAAAATTCAGAGTGTAACAGCATAGACATCTAAAACTAGATTTTTATTCCTGTCAATTCTTTCACTTAAACAGGTGTCTCTTCTGAATTCATGTTATTCCAGAAGTCATTTTTAGTCATAACTTTTTAATTTACTAAAATTGGTCATCTCAACACTTTTTTTCTCATTCTTCTGAGGTCACTCTTTCCTTATGTTTAACAGTTTTCTCCCATGTGTCAGTTCTTGTACTTTCTTTTAAGCCTCATCAATGAAATAGAGGTTCCCCATTGTATTTCACAATCTGTGCATTAGATTAGAAGCATAGCATTATATCATGCAGGTATAGATACCTTTAATCATATCAAGCTTCCTAGTTGTTAGTCAATGTTACTTTCACTTATTATTCTCCTCACAGATAAATCTGGATTTGCATGGTTTCCATCCCACTAATGTACTAGGTGTGAAAAAAATCCTATTATGTTGTGACATCCTAATACAATTTTTCTTATATTAATTCTGTTCATTTAACTCACAGAATGTTATTTCCTTAATTATTTAAAAGGATTTAGTTCCTCAAATACACCTTTCAACCCAAGAATAGCATCCTGTAGCAATGGTTTTGATAGCATTGTTCTTTTAAGCAGTTATTTTAAAAATCTTGCTCTGCTTTTACCTTCTGTAGGAACATATTTATATTGTATATTTATATTTATATAAATATTTTTTTAAATTTTCTATTCAGAATTATTTTCACTGCAAATGCTTCATACATAGATGATTTGTGAAACTAATAAGATCCTGTCTCAAAAGAAGAGGAAATATGAACCCTATCAAAATAAAGTTTAAGTTAGAAAAGAAAATAGCAGCCTCTTGAACAAAAATAATGAAAATAACTTAATTCTTTTGGCATTCAAGCACCTAGTGCCAATGACAGCAGTCACAGAGTGACAAGCACAGAAGAATGGATTATAAAGTAATGCCATAATTTAGATTGCTTCAAACAAACTAGAAGTACCAAAATTAATCTTGAAATACTTAGAGAAATGCTTATAGCAGAGCTGTAAATAGTTATTTTTGAAGAAATTATGAAAAATGGATGAGATTCTAGAAAATAGTATTTGTTGCTAAAATGAGAAGAGACTGTGAATAACAAACTCATAATTTTTTTCTTCTATGCTCAGAAATATATGGGAAAAAATGTGCCCATATACTGGAAATTCAGTATCAGCCAGCATGGATTCACCAGGAACAAATCATGTAAACACAATTTAATTTTGTTCTGTGGCAGACTGGAAAGGTGGAGTGTTGAGAGAATTAGGAAATATAACATGCCGTGATCATAGAAAAGCCTTTAACACAACTATACTTGATATGTGTAAGAAATCTAAGGAAAACAGTAGGATACACAGTCATGAATGGGTGCAAAAGTAGTTGGAAAAGCATACCATACTATTCAAAGATTTCATTGACACCTGAGGATGAGTAACATTTTTTGCTGGTCTGTCTTAGACAACAGTTACTAAGTATTTTCATTAATAACTTAGGAAATTAAATAAGTAGCCCTTTTATTTTGCAAATGACTTTTACCTCTCTAAGCTTGAGAGGCTGAAAGTCACAAAGGATAGGGTAAGAATTCAAAACTATCTTGATCATCTGGAAAGATGTGAACAAAAAATATTCAAATATTTAAGTACATTTAGTAGCAATAATCACACAAATAGAAGATGATGAGGGTGATGAAGCACTGGAACACACTGCCCAGAGACATGGTAGAATCCCCATCTCTGGAAACATTCAAGGTTTGGTTGGGTGAGGTTCTGAGCTACTTGATCTAATTAAAGATGTCCCTGCTCACTTCTGAGGGTGTTGGAACTACATGACCTTTAAATGTCTCTTCCAAGCCAAAGCATTCTATAATTCTATTATTCTAAGATGAGAAAAGATGAAACCAGCTTATAGTTCTGATCTGAAGACAGGTCATAATATATAGAAGCACATAAGACAATAAGGTGTATAAGTAGGGCCAGTCTAGTATGAGTCCACAGCAATAACACTGAACCAGTTTATGGGTGCTACACTTCTTGAAAGGTATGGGCTACCTAGGGAAAGTCCATGATAATTACATGAAGCTAGAGTATTTAAATATTTATAGAGTTTGATTTACAAGGTAAGTTTGAAGATTGAGTTTCTTTATTCTAGAACATAGAAAACTAAGAAAGAAATAATAAGAATTTTTACATTGTTCAAGGCTTCTTCACAGACAATGGCAATGGTTCCTTATATGTGCTGTAAAGAGATTAGAAAGTAAAGGGCTGCTTCATCAGGAAAGACTGGTTTAAAAATTACCAATAGTAAGCAACTAGAACATGGTAGGATACTTCTCATCAGAGGGAATCTGTCAGGAATGTAATAGACACAGTGATTCTGCACTGAGGCAAAGGTGGGCTTGAAGACCTGATAGATCCTTGACTAATTTCAATGCTTGAGTCACTATACTTTTGTATAGTACCATTTTGTTGGTAGAAATATACATCCAAGCTGTACAAACTCAAGCTAGTTCAATGTTTTCTGTACTCAAAAATTTCATCCTAAATCCTTCTATAAGAGAAGCTGCTTATAAGATTCATTAAGGCCATTCACTTTTATTAACAGATTTAACTTGGATTGGTTTATGGTCTTTATCATGAATATATACTTAGGAGAAAAGTAAGAAAGACTGCAAAAGACAATCCTAATATTTTACAGGAATGAAAAAAGAAATAATCAATAAACCTGAGGGAAAGTTCCCCAAATCTACAAAGCATTTCCCAACACTATGATGATTCAAAGGTATTTTCTTTTTAAAACTCTCTTTTATCCCAGGACATACATACTTGGTAGAATTCTATAGCATCACATTGAACTGCGGGTTTGGATGATGACTCAGAAAGTATGAACCTTCCTCGCTATATAGGACTTGTACAGAGTTTTGTAGGTTTGCTAGGTCAAGAATTTCAATAAATTATAATTGTTTAAACGTTATCAAGAGTTTTGACAGATAATCCCTATGGACTATCCAGGAGCCTACTAGAGTCTGATGGATTGTCAGCTATTCTGCTGGAATGGAAACAGACTAATATACTTGGTTGTCACTAGGACACTCATGACACCACTATCAGACAGACAAATTAAAGGGAGAGGGCAGATAGTAGCCATTCTGATCTTGAAAACCTATATAGAGACCTACAAAGTCAAAATAAAGGTACTTCTTTGAAAATAAGACTCAGCCACATAAACTCACATGATAGAGAGAATGAGTGGCAGAGAAATGTTTTAATCAAATCATAGGACCATATCTGAAAATTATGAATGTTTTTTAACACTGTTCAGAGAAATCAGATTTCTAAAGATTTCCTGTTCTTAATTATCCGTTAACCTATGGAGACCAGAGGCTAGCAATCATATCCAGTATTTACAACTTTGCATAAAATCTAAAATAAAATGAAAGAATTAAAGCTGCAGTGTGGCCTGCCAGTGATTAATACTAGAAAAGGTAAGTTTAGGAAAGCAAGTCTCAGGGAGAGCAAAGGTTATGGACCTTGTTTTGCATACTCCCAGCTGCTGGGGATTTTGAAGTTCATTTGGAGAATATGTCTTATTTTTCTGCATCCTAAACTGCTGAAGTCTGTTATTGAATGTTGCTACTGAATATGTCAGTGTTGCTATCAAATTAGAATCTTCAGTTTCTCAAAGCCTGCTTGATGGAAGTACTTTTTTTTTATTAACTGTTAAGAACAAAGGGCAGGGTTTGGTATTTTTTATAGCTCTCAATTTCTTTATAATTGAAGGTTTATAAAACAACCTGATCATTTAGAAGTATTTGTATAATATAAACTTCAGACACAGTCTTTTCTGATTTATTAACTTGAACAGAATTTTGCATGGGTTGTTGCTCTTTATTAATTAGTATTCCCTGTGTGGGGCTCAACTCACTTGCCTTCAGTAGCATACAAGTTAGATATTTAGTGTCAGCTAGTTATTTAGGCCCTATCTTTATCATGTCCATGTTAAAAAACACCCTCAAAAGACCAATCAACTTTGAAGAGGTTTTTAAATAGAAAAAAAAAGCGCTTGTATTTTGGAAACAGATGAAAAATATTTTAGGTTTGATGCCAATTTCATGCATATAATGAAATTAGATGAGTTTGATTAGATTAGATGAGATGAGATGAAGTAAGGTGACTTGAATATTACTGTGATAAGAACAAATAATTAAAGTTATTGTTGTTATTTCTCCCAATACCTGTATTGCTCTGAAATTTTTATGTATACTTTATTGAGGACAAGAAAACAGAAAATAGATATAATATCTTGAAGATTTAGTGCATAATGTGCTAGGGAGGAGAATTTCAGGGAAAAATAGTTATTTTCTATATGTATATTGGTTTGTTTACAACAAGTCTTAGAAAAGAGTTGTGATAACAAATAAAATTAAAATATTTTGGTTTTGGTTTTGGTTTTTTTTTTCCCCCTCAAATCTTAGTGAAAACCTGCTTCTTATTCTTGGGAATCAATTGACCTTATAAAACCCAATAAATGGAGACCAAATATGGGTTTCATTCTAACTTTGACCACCTAAGCAGCCACTGGTTATGATTCATTTACTGAAGCATTAGTTTCCAGTGCTTTTTAATATTCCATACAGTTCCTATAGAGCTGGCAATTCTGAAGCACAATAAAACCCTACAGACAATCCATACCTTTTTGGAGAGACAGCTGTTAGCCTTTAAGAATATCTGGGTACCTGTCAAAAGCTACTACTTGTCTCTGCCTGGGCAATCAAATATCTGCGGTTGTGATTTAATGTGATATGAAGACATTTAGATGCTCATGTCTAGACATAACTATTCCAAGACATGTTAGAGGTCTAGTCTTCCAATTATAGATAGTAGAAATCAAGCCAAGGTTGTTTAGAAAGCTATTTAGCTGGCCACCTGGCAGATGTTGACTTGAAAGTGTTTTGAATCTCTGTTTACATCCGTGGAATATATTGACCAGTGGTGAGGGCTTGGACATATGTAGACAGATAAGTTTAGAAGATTTAATCCTGCACTCAGCCCAACCTTAAACTTTAATTAATTTTAACTTAGGGAGAGTCGGTAGGTATGTACTGAGAAACACTAGCTATGACAGAAAAATAAAATATTCTGTCAATATATTCACAAAAAGATATTGCCTAGATGACCAACTTTAAATATACACTGGCAGCTAAAATATTAGCTAGTGTCATGGACATCACTCCAAAAGTCTAGTACACAAACAAGAACAACTAACCTGCAAGAGAGTAAGGGAAGGGAGAGACATTAATTTGATCTTCACTGTCTTGTAACAAATGACTGTATAGGAGTGGAATTTTTTGCTTAAAATAGGCAGTCTTAGAAAGAAGGTTTGGGCAATGTCTACCAATTTACTTACAGTGATTTCAACATTCAAACTAATTAAAAAAAAAAAATTACTAGGACTGATCTGCCCTCAGGAAAAGAATTTGGTACATACAACACTTCAACTGTGACTTCTTCCATTTATAAAGAGGTCTTAATTTAAAATGTCTTTAAAGAAAACTTTAACTACATCTGTCCTAGAAAGTTTTAGTGTTTACCAAATCACAGAATCACAGAATCATCTAAGTTGGAAAAGACCCATGGGATCATCGTGTCCAACCATTTACCCTACTCTACAAGTTCTCCCCTAGACCATATCCCCCAGCACTCCATCTAAGCGATTCTTAAACACATCCATGGATGGCGATTCAACCACCTCCCTGGGCAGCCAATTCCAAGATAAGAAAAATAACTTGAAACAATATCTGGTATCAACATGATATTTAAAAAATAGATATGAATTTTCTTTGTGCACACTCCAGACAATGAAAGTATACGAACTTGCCCTAATCCTGAAGTGATTTCTTCATGGTACCACATCATGATGGTAAGAACATTGATTCAATCATATGCTAACAGCTCAATATCTTGACTATTAATTTAAGTATAATACATGTCTGGCCACCTTGGAAGGAAGATATAATTATCAAGATTTGCACAGAAAAGAAAACACAACTACACCCTCATTATAGCAAAGGAACCTGATAATTTGATACATATTGATTTTTAATTGAAGCTTTTTTTATACCAAGGATGCATCTTCATAAATCTCATAGTTTGGAAATTATAACCACTTACACTAGCCATTCTTTTCCCTCATTGACAAGCAGCAGCCAAGGCAGGTGGCTGGACTGCATAAAATCTTTTTGCAAGAAACTGTACTGGCATTTCCTAACCCAGTTCTATACTATAGGCTCACATCAGTGAGTTGCAAGTAACCTTTATGTACACAAAGATGCATAAATGTCTCTTTTTACGTGAGCAAATTAAGATCAGTTGGTAGATTTACTCATTACTTGAACTTTTAGATGAGGATTTCTAAAATTGTGGTCATCCAGATGACAGAAGATGTCTGGATGTCATGGAAATAGATAAAAGTTAACACATTTTGTTAGACACTTGAAAGCATTCTGCAACCCTATGCACTTTTTGGCTGACTATCTACAGTATAGTGGATAGATAAAACTGTTCTCTCTCAAAGGGAACTTTTAGAATTAAGGATTCTTCATGATATAATGAATTTGTTAAAATAAACTTGTGTGGAAATATAAGGTTTCTACAGAGCTTTATAATTTTTTCTTTTTAATTTAAACATAAATTGATGGAATAAATTTCTATTATTGAAGACAATAACAAACATTCATTTCCTGGGTTCAATTTCGTTCAAAACTAGCAAGCACTTAACACTGTCAGCCCCTTCTGCTTTTAACTGAATAAAGGTCAGATAATCAGACATCTTAAAGGACAGCTCATTTATCATCCTTTGATAAATGTGTCAGTAGCTAATCTTTAGCAGTGGATGATAACACAACACAATGAAAAGTTAATGGATTCAAAGTACTGAATTTACCACAACAAGGATGTAATGATGCTGTAGAGCAGAAAGTTCAATTTTATTCCATTTTTTATATGAAATTATATTTGTGGCTGAAAGCTTTAATTATCACAGTCTAAACATTATTCTGATAAACTGTGTTCCTCACAATCTTGCTAAGAAATCATAATTATAGAACTGATTGAAGCATTATTTCAACAGTTGTAGGTTTTCTATTCCATCAAGCTAATGGCTGAAGTCTCACCACTTCAAATTTATTGTTAAATGTTTCTTGCTACAAGATGATATATAGCATTTTAGTAGCATGTATTTTTATTTAAATCACATTTATTATTAATCTCGAATAAAAGCTAGTCTAGTCACCCTAGACCTACAACTGAAGTTGAGTTTGTATGTTTGCCTTAGGTCATCTCTTGTCAGTCCTATACAGGTGTTTCTGATATTCTAATGCATCTCAAATGACTGGACACTTCTGTTTAGAAATTATTTATTTGTTTTCTCAAAACTTTAAGTTCTTTTTGTTTTTTTTTTAATCTAATTTTGTAAGTATCATAGAACATAAGAAAGAACAGTGCTTCCAAATAAGCTATAAAGACAAATAATACACAGGAGTTATTAGAAACATGTATTCTGTAAGAAAATTTTCTAACATACTAGCCTATATTACTTGAGGAACACAGAAGGCAGATGTCTACCTCCCTTTGCCTTCATCTTCTCTTTCTGTCCAGAAGTCCATGATGGAATCACATGAAAAGATTTAGTTGCTTATTTTTTTTCCTAGAACTCAGATTATGGCAATTATGGTTATAATTATTAAAGTTTTTTGGCTTACTATTCAGACTGGAAGGCCTTAGAAACCAGAGCCAGGGAATCTGCAAAAGACCTTCAAGGGAGTATCTGTTATTCCCTTGGATTCTGTTGGGATTTATAAGTTTTGGGAAGGTCCCATGCAGGACAAGGGAAAAGACAAAATCTCCAACACTTTAGTGATAAAAAAGACACAGAGAGAAAATTCTGGAAATATTTTACTGCTTCACAGTCAATTGTTTTCATAGAAGGGAACAATGTACATCTAGGTAGTTTATACTCTGGGTTACAGCATGCAGAAAAAAAAAATTGGATTTGTTACTTTAGTTAAGAAAGGACAAAGAAAATACACGTCTTACTAATTAGATGATGAATTAAATTTATTTAATTAATCCTAAAGAAGTTTGAAGTAACTATGTATTTACATAATAAAGCAGTTTTGCCAGAAAATAATGCACACAGGAGGGAAGATACTGGCTAGTGTTCACATCTAAACTTTTAAATATACTACTAAGCACTTTTATCTAATTTTCTAATCTTCTGTCTAATTTATCTATTTATTTTGCATTTTGATATTTCATAAATGCATTGCATAAACCAGAAATATAAATTTCTTGCGCTATAGGTTTACAAGTATTATTTTCATATCAGAAAATAAAGTAGATTTATTGCATGCTCTGTGTCAATTTTGCAAACTCATTGTTAAAATATTTGAGTGAAACAACAGAACAAGGACTCTTTCACAGAAAAAAAAATCATTTCCAGAAATAATTAAAAAATAGAGGAAGAAATTATGACTATCATATTTTTTTTCTACCAGGTATCTTGACTCAAATCACTGATGTGTGTAGAAAAGCAAGATCAGTATTATTTACAGTAGAGTAAGTGATTTGAGTGACAAAAAATATTTTCTTACAATGGCATGCTGTCATTATTCCAGGGTCAATATTTCAAACACTTCACCAATAGTAGCTATTAGTCAAAATAACTAAGTTTGATAATTTTGGATTAAACATTCACATGACAGTTTGTACCTAATATTTGAAGCTACTTATTAAGATCAAGTGGACAACATTGGTTTAAAGAAATAACACACTAAAAACTAGTAAATAATTTATAATTACATACATATTTGTCTTCAGAAGTCTTTTAAAGAACAAACCAAAATGCTTTCATAATGGATTTTTCTTCTTTTATGAGTATTATACAATTTGACTTGATTTTTAATCTCTATCTGAATTAACATATTAGGCAATTTTGTTATAAATTGTTTTTAGATAAAAAGTTAAGAATATATTAATGTGGATAGTTTTGTATTATAATGACCGAATATGAATTCTGAATATCTCTCTTATGATCCAATCTGCTTGTAATATGATCATATACAAAATTTATAATTACTGTTTACATCAGTTGATGTATAAATAAGTTTTCAATTCTTTTACTT
>JANIJG010016740.1:22846-42192 GCA_024611175.1 Megaceryle torquata | reverse complement strand
CTAAGCTATAAAATATTTATATCTAAATTATTAGATTTATATATATATCAGTAAAGTTGAAGTTTTATGGTCAAATTGCTGCAGGATGGTTTCTGAGAGCAGAAATCCCATGATGCCTGCCTGTCCCTTGGCAGACAGCCATGCTGTGAGCATCAGGGCAGTGCTGAGGGAAGGGCAGGAGCTGTGAGACACATGGGGACTGGTGTGGTGTCCAGCTCATCATCCTGAGGTGGAAACGCACTTCTCCAGGCAAGAAGGCACCAGTAAGGTGCTCTGCAGAGACCCAGCCCCTGAGAAACCCATGGCACTCACCCTCTGAGGCAGTATGCTGCTTTTCCTTCCTGTCTCTCACAGGAGCAGCTTCCCTTTTTATTCTTCTTCCACCCTGCAGGAAGGCATATTTTTTGTTCCTGGATCCTTTTACTTGAAACAGGAGCTCCCATGTGCCTGCCCTGTTTGGAAATTCTTGACAAAAGAGAATTATTTTCCTTTCAAACCTCCTTCCCTTTTTCTCTGTTTCTGCCACCTGACCCTGCAGGCTCTGGAGTTGTGTCTTTCCTCAAAGCTGCCAACTAAACAGGGAAATTCAGAGAATATGGATGAGAACAACCTGGGACCTTGTGACTACCCCTTTTACCTGCTGCTAGTTCACAGGTAGTCTGGGACAAACTGGTTTCAGTCCTCACTTTTCCTCCTCCTGAAATGAATCATCCAGCCTATTCTGCATCACAGTAGTTCCTGTACCTGGGTACTCTGTACCCAGTCCCTGGCACCTGGGCAGGTGGCAGGATAAGGGGGAAAGGAAAGAAAATAAGCTTTTAAAAAGGAACAGATTGATTCAACCCCCTTTTGAACTACATGAAGATTCCCCACATTTTCCAAATCAGATGGAAAGCACCTGTGGATGTCCACAGGCTTCCAGGCTGGAAGGGAGCAAGATCTACTTTCATGCAACCACTGCAGAGGACTGTGAGCATCCTTGCTCATGGATGATGTTTTCACCCATGGCCACCCCGCTCCCTGCAGAGTGCTCACAGCACCTGTGTTTTGCAGTGCTAGCCACAGGACCAGTGCTAACTCTCAGGCCTCCCCATCCCATGGGACTAAGATCCAAAAGACACTCCAAAATGTTGTTGGTCACAACTGCGTTACTGGTAATGCATAGAAGTCAGGAAAGACATCACACTAGAGCACTGCCTGGGCGATCAGTGCTAATGGAACAACTTTTCATTTCCCTTTTTAAAGCAATGAGGAAGGGCCACATATATCTTTGTCTCAGGGAGGGGAGTTTATCTGGTTTCTTATATGATGTAGTCACAGAGTCCAAAGATGACATATTGAGTTTTATTGCTTTTAGGACAATTCTAATTATGAATAAAGTCTTTCCCAATACTGTAGCAGCCAGTAGTTCAATCTTCGGGTAGACTTAATTTTCATACCGTCATTGAAAAATTGAGATGAGCAAAAAACCTACTGAGTTGCATTTATTATACAAAATGACATGTTAATTTAAAAGCAAATACTCTGGAGACTATTTAGTTTTCAGCCAGTCAGCTTAAAGCATTTTATCTTCTGTGTTTGAATATCACAGATCTTGCATCATCTCTGATTATGAGTGAGACTGGCTTCTGGACACTCTAAAAAAACTGTGGTGAGCTGGTTACACTGGGAGATAGACCCAAAGCTCCATCATTGCAAGCTGACTAACTCATGAGTCTTCTCCATCTCAGAAAGCCCCTGTCTGAAAGACAGGTTTGCCTTCATTGACTAATATTTTGTATGATTTACATCAGTAAATGTGTTTGTCTGCATAGATTTTTTTATCTCTAAGTGCAGATGTGCTGCAGTCAGGAGATACTTAAATATACAAGTTATACTAAAGGAGAGCTGTTTGAATACAGACATGAATTATTTAAATGTTTGGTAACTGGACACCCAGAATAAACAGTTTAGGACAGTGGAGAAGTAGGATGCATTTCTACTCAGAAAGTGTTTATATAACCATAGCACATCTCTGTAGGCTTGACTACCTGCTGGTCTTCAAGATGAAATCTCATGTAAATATATTTTAGTCCCTTTAGTACAGCAGTACACCAGAGGAAGAACAAAACTGTGTTACAGGCTGCACCTGCTAAATCCAATTCCTCTAATGATGGTGCTTCTGATGTGCCCATGAGGACAGTCAGTGAGTACCACACAGTGTAACCGAGAGGTCTACACAGAGTTAGTGGGACTTAAGCAAGTAGAGTGGAAGCAATTTCTGATTTTGCAGTTTACCTTAGAATCATAGAATCATTCTGGTTGGAAGACACCTTCAAGATCATCAAGTTTAACCCTTAACCCAGCACTGACAGGTGTACCACTAAGCCATGTCCCTCAGCCCTGCATCTACATGTCGGGGATAGTAACTCCACCACTTCCCTGGGCAGCCTGTGACAGTGCTTTACAACTCTTGGCTTATATCCTGTTGGTCTGGCTCTGTTGCCTTGTATCCACTGTGATAGTGCTTCTGCAGTTGGGCCAGCATGCTTTTTCAGTTGAACAAAATGCTGGGCAGATCTGCAAGGGCCAGGGTTTCCAAGTTGCAGCTGGGAGGATGAAAGGCACATTAACAGCACTGCATAGGGTCATGTATCTTCTATCTAAGGACTTCAGTGTATCAGGATCTTGAGAATAGTCAGGGCTGGGAGACAGGGTTTTATACATCAGTATTTCTGCAGTCTTTTAACATGCGTAGGAGATGCACCTAAGGCTATGTCACTATTATCATCTATGAAATTAGTACAACTAATGAAACAGACACACAGTCAAGTATACTCAGGCACAATTATCTCTTGTTTGTATAAACAGCTGACTTGTCCCAATTAGAAATTTTGCATTTCTGGGGACACACTGTTTGCACATAGGAAAGGGCAAAGTGCTTCGCTCAGATGAGATGATTATTAGGCTTTAATTAAAAGGAAAATCACAGAATAACAGAAACACAGAATGTTAGGGGTTGAAAGGGACCTCAAAAGATCATCTAGTCCAACACCCCTGCCAGAGCAGGATCACCTAGAGCAGGTCACACAGGAATGAATCCAGGTGGGTTTTGAATGTCTCCAGAGAAGGAGACTCCACAACCCCCCTGGGCAGCCTGTTCCAGTGCTCTGTCACCCTCAGTGGTTTTATTTTGTAGCCCTCTGTCCCAAGCTAAGGTATCCCAACACGCAGCACCACAGCTTTCTGCACTGACCCACACTGGTCACAAAAGCAGGTCACCGATTAGAAGTATAAGGGAGGGAGAGAGAAGGATCAAGAGAAACATAAGGAACCTCAGCAACAGTAGGGCAGTAACAAGAAAAAGGGTAACTATGGGGAACCAGAAAAGAAAATAGAAGAGAACACATGCAAAAATGAAGAGCAAACTGAGCAACAGCAACATCAGTAAGAAAGCAAGGATAAGCAGGAGAGGGAAGAGGAGAAGCAAGAACAAGACAGAGTAAGAGGAAAGAGAGAGCATGGATCAAACAAAAAGCAAATGGTCCTGCAATACAGTCTAGTTCCTATTACACCAAAAGTTCTCTCTTCAGGTTCAAGGTTAAGAGGTAAGTATATAAATAATTTGTCCCAATGCGTCAGGAAAAGAAGAAGGGAGAGAGGAAGAGGAGCTGGGGTAGATTTTTCTCCTGAAAAGTTTCTACTTTTATCTTCTCTAGCCAAAAGCAAAGTCTTGTCAGCTCTCTGAATTCAGCAAGACAATAGATGGAGCCGCAGCCCAAAGCACCATCTATTTACTTTTTTTCTCTTTAACTTCAACTGTAAGGATCTCTCCTTCTCCTGCTCTGGGGGATGGAGACATACTAATGATCAGAGACTCCTTAGAGTTTTCTCTCTGCACAGCTGCAGGCTTAGGCTCAGCGTCTGCATTCGGCTCTTCCTGTTGTGCAGGGGGTGCAGATGAGGCCGCAGGCTCCTCGGGTTTCTTCTCCTCTTCCTCAGGCTTCTTGTCTGCTTCAACTTGAGTTTCCTAGAAACAAGAAGTTAAGTGTTTTCCAATGCTGCAGAAGAAATTCAGGAAGTAACTCTATTCAGTGTGTGCAGTGGAAAGGCACAACGTGGATTCCGGGATTAATGGTATGCAACGTATGTAAATTTGTATTTGCATGCTGGACAGCAGTTTCTAAATGAAAAATGCAATTTCAGAATCAGAATGTCAACATGAAACCTAGGAAAAGCTTGTGCTTAGTGATAGTGTTTGCCTCTTGTAACAGGCACATTTTGGGGCACTCAACCCTTAGGTCTTGCTTTCCTTTATGAACTTACATTAGGATAAACCAAAAAGTGTTATGTAAATCTTGACGTATTTTCCAGTGCCCCAATTCCTTGGCCAAGCCTATTTGCTATTAAGTTGACAGATATCCATTAAATGAGCAATATTTCTGCTCCAGTCACAGCGTTGTAGGCATTTGTGTAAGCAAAGTTCTTTATCTTTAAAAAAAGAAATAAAACCACAGCCAGTTCAGCTGTAACCACAGAAAAGGATTCTTCCACCTTTGGGTAAGAATGTACAATTGGGCAAGAGATTCTTATTAAGATGCACATTGCTCAGAACAGAGTATAATGTGGGAATTAGTTTTTATCAACTAAGATAACAGTTCTCTCCTAAGTGCAATATATTGGATCTCATCACTTTTAGCTCTGTGGGCTACACTTCAGATTTTTTCTTCAGGATTTCTGACAGCCAGGGATGACTTTGAATTGAAAAGTTCACCATGTGCTTGAGTTGGCTGGTTACTGGGTTAGGATATTTCTGTATTTACTGTTGGTTACATCAAATTAGAAGATCAGGTGCCTTTTGTCTTTGTAAACCCTATTTTATCCTTACTTTAGCTGAGGATTTTTGTTTGCTTGCTTTTTTCCTTGCTTTTTCTTTGCTTTTGTTTTCTTTCCTCTGCATAGAGTCCAGGCCCAGGACGATTTGAGCCACATTTTAGAATTAGTGTGTACAGTGGTTATATCTCAGCTACCAGGAATTTTTGCTGCTGTTTGCAATAAGGCCACATTTTCATCTGCTCTGTGCAAGCCCTTCCAATATCTTTCAGCACCTGGAGAAATCTATTTTCTGTGGCATTACCTGAGTGTCTTGTGCCCTCTTCAGCTGCAGCAGCTTAGCAAAGCCTTCTTTTCCTTTTCCACCAAGCATTGCTTTAAACAATTTTGGAGTTTCTTGTTTCTGCCCAAAGAGACTGGCCAACCCCCGTGGTTGTTGCACTGGTGGTCCCGGAGCAGGTTTCCCCTTCTCTTTCAGCAGCACCCTAGAGACAGGAAGGAACAAGAACACACAGCAGTGCTGGAAAACTGGCAAAGAGTTCCTGCAAAGCTAAAATGTCACATTCATAGATGAAAATCTGGCAACTTTTTTGGCCAATTTTAATTTTGGGTGGTTTTTTTTTTTTTGGTCCCAGGTCCAGTGGCAAAAAAGCAAAGCTGGAGAGGTTAAGGATTTTACCCTATACTCTGCTAGAGCTGGAGGCTACTGTTCAAATTTGGAGTTGCTTTGCTCTATCCTGAAGAATAAACAAGTGCAGGCTGAAATTAGTGTCACAAAGCAGATTAGAATTGTATAAGGTGAGAAGCAGTGTAGAGGGGGACGGAGCTGGCTTTCTAGATGCAAATTCAGAGTGTTTAGTGCTCAGCTGGGAGTCCAGCTGATACTTGTGGAACTAATAGTTTACCAAACTGACTTCCAGCATGGCTCATCTCCCATAGGTCAGGTTAGACAGTGGAACTTATTTTTGGTCTTCTTCAGTAGAAAACAACACCCTGCAGATATAAAAATGACTGCCAATCACGGGGCAGATGAGATTTTCACACCCTTACATAGCTGTACTGATTCTCAGCCATAACAACAAGAAGTGAGAATGAATGATGAGAGTAAAGATTGACAGGTCCAAGATAGATGGAACCAGTGCAAAGCAGTGGGTTCCTATGCTTTCAGTTCCTATTCAGTTACCCTACAGTTTTCAAGGCAGTTTTTCTATCCTTGGAAAGCCCTGACTTAAGGCTTTTTATGAACAGGGCCTATACTTGCAGTCTGAAGTATAGTCAATCCCATAATACTACAAAAAACCCTACAGTTTTCTCCATCACCTTGTACTTTGTATCTTTGGGAACTTTGAAAATAAAGTTTTAACTTTTTTTTTTTTTTAAAGATTTTTTATTGTCCTAAATTAAAAAAGTCTACTTTAGCAGCTCAGAAGGGTTTATTATGGGCTTTATTAGATAAAGACCAGGCAGGTGATAACAGAACAAATTTCTTGCTTGAATAATTCCTTTGAAGTTTATTTCAAGAAGCCCTGTAAAGGTGTGGGGTGGAAAATGCAATCCCACAGAGAACTCTAATGTAAACCTCCCAGGGCAGAGCAAACTCGATTCCAAAAGCAAACATAACTGCAATGTTAGTGCACAGATCTCCTCTTAGAGCCTAGTTTTTCTAGAGACATTGCTGACCATACATAGATCAGGGGAGTTTTGTTGGAAGAAGAGTGGATACCTAGACAGGTGAGCAGAATACCTGGCCCCCAGCACAGGGCAGGTACTGCCTATCTAAAAACTAAAGTTGTCCTATATCCAGTCTGATGTCTAGAGAAGGCTTTGAGCTCAAATAGGAGTGGAGCTACAGAGGAGGGATGATGAAGATCCTGAAGTTGAGAAAGGCTACCTGGAGGAAGAAGAATTCAGTGGCTTGGCAGAGTATGGTTAGGGTGTGCAAGAAAGCAGAAGGTGGTAGCGTGGGACAGAGACAGGCATAACAAGTCATGAATGATGGTGGTACAACTGTTTAGAAGGAAACTAGAGAGAAGTCAGGAAGGAGAAAAGCTGGAGACCATCCATCAGTGCTCCTTTTCCACTTTTCTACTTGTTGATTCTGGGTTTGAAAAATGGGGTAATCAGCCCATTCTGTGTCTAGGTTCCTTGCTCCTCAGGGATGTGACGATTCTCAAGATACTGTGGTTTGACAAACAGGGCTGTTGAAACGTGCTGGATGCTACCATCTGCTGGCACTTCTACTGAATGAAATGTCACTCCTGTGCTATGTTTAGTCTTGGGTGGAATTTCAAGTCTGGGAGCAACCTTCCATCCTTTGGTAGTAATACACAGCAACAGCTGAGAACAGTAAGAGTGCTGAAGTATTCTAATAATGACAGTTTCCAAGTATTTGAACCTTTTTACTCATTTTGTCATAATCTGGGTTGTTTGGGTGTTTGGTTGCATCTTTGCAAACCTACTGTGTAACTGACGTCTGTCCTATGATTTCTTTCTTCGCTATGTAAGGAGTCCTGATATTCAGCTCTATCTCCAGTTTGTTTTGTTACCTTAAATGCAACAGAGAGGGCAACTGCATTTAGGACTTCATCCTACTTGCCACATTTCCAGAATCCTTGGAATCCCTGCCAAGACCATGACTTCCACTAGATGCTACCAGGCAAATCTGACCTCTAAATGCAAATGTGTTTACATGTGTTACTCAGTCCAAGAAAGGAATGCAAATCTCTCCAGAAGCCACAATTGTCCATTCTGCAGCTAAATAATGTGATTTAAAACCTGTTGTTAGGACATACTTTGCTTTCTTCATAAGAAGTTTTTCTGAGTCTGGATAATGCACCAAGATTTCATTGAGTGTTTTCTTGTCCAGAATGAAAAGGTTGGCAAAACCATGAGCCACCACATTGGCAGTCCTTCGATTTCCTCCGCCTGCAGCTAATAGGCTGGAATGAAAATAAACATCATCAGTCACATCAGAACTTGCCCTAGTGAAGAATCCCTTTGCTGGTGGTTCTCCATTAGAGGAATCATAAATCTCACTTCTGCACTTAGGTTCTATCTGACGTTCTCTAAAGTCCCTTTAGAGTTGGGATTAGAAATACCTCCTTGCCTCAGGAAGGCAGATTGTCACTACTGATCAGGCCCATGGACGTGCTATGCCTGTGAAAAGTCTTGCTAGATAGAGACATTTCTCCTCAAGAGACACCCACTGCAAGGACTGCATTTGTTTTAGCTCTCTTGTGAACTTGCCATTTTCTCAATTTTATTGTTGAAAATTATTTACATCAAAAGTAGAGCAGCATAAGTCTGTTATTATTGAAAAAGTTACATACAACGGGTGAATGATTCTCCAAGAATTCTAATTTCCCTGAGTGAATAACTTCTGTGGGACTCTCTTCTTCAGTTTTCTCACGTACCACACCTCACATTTGAATGTTGGCAAGTTGAATGATGTGGAATAGGCAGATCTTTCAGGCTGACAGTTCCAAAGGTGTCTGCCAGCAAAAGAAGGCTATTTTGTTTTGTAAGTAAGGCATTAGACCAGTTTAACAAGCAGCAGTTGGCCATAGGAAGGATACCCACAGAAAAAGTAGATGTTGTACGAATAAAAATTGAATTGTTCATCTGCATTAAGCAAATGACATTAAGAGACTTCTCAGCTATGCTGATAAGCAAGAGAAGTTGCATTTTGCTTTATCACTCTGTTCAAGGAGATCTACCCTTAAATATTTCCTGCTGAGTTGATAACTTGTAGAGATTATTTAGTAATTTCTGAATTTAAAAGTGATTAATAAAGGATAGCCAGGACCCCATGAAATGTGATTTATACTCACCTAAAATATTAATCAAGGATATATAAAGATTGACTTTAATATTAAATATGCATATAGACCATATTTATAAATATGAGTTCATACAGTTAACATTATATTTGATTTATAAAGAATAGTATGAGACATCTACAGCTGGGTGTACAAGGCTATTTTTATACACACACGTTTTTTTTCTGCAGCCCAAGACAGCAATCAATATCTGAACTCAAGCTGAACATGCAGTATAGGTTCTTTTTAAACAGTTCTTTACAGTTCTTCACATTGGACTATTTGCACAATAAGAAAAGCAGCTAAAAAAAAAAAAAAAGTTCTGATGAATCACTTCTCAACTTTCAGGGTTTCCTAACAGAAAGCTCATTTTATCAAGGCAGACTAAAGAGATCAACTTTTTCCTCATGGTGATGTTTTGAGGTGAATTTTACAAGTAAGGCAATCCCTGCTCAAACAGAATCATCTTTGACTAAGGGCAGCATTATGGACTTCATCACTACATCAGTTTTGGCTGGTGTTCTAAGAATTCCATGGTAGAGCAATTTTTTACAAAATAACTACCTTTGCCTTGCAGTGATGTTTGATAACGTAGTATCTATATTCCTAGTGAAAGTGGCTTTTTTACCTTACATTTGTGACTCCAGTTGTAAGCCTGAAATGCTATAATGTTAGTATGAGATGAGAACTTTCACATTCTTACATGAAGAAATTAAATTTCAAGGTACAGAGTTGTCAAAGTGTTGACTCATTTTATCTATATGTATTTTTTTAATAGCTGATCTCCATAGGAAGCTGCTGTTCATTGAAAGTAGCAATTTGATTCAGGGAAGGGTGTGTTTATCAGCTGAACACGCAGGGTTGTGGTGACTCAGCTCAACACCTATGCACATATGGAGACAACACGTAAGTCAGGAAAGGGAAATATGTCTGCATCTTGCTTCTGAGGAGGATGTCAAACAGTAAAGGGCAGAGGTCATTGCAAAGGAAAATGTAATCTTTTGCAAAGATAAATGCTTCCTGTAGTCTTTCTCTTTTTTTAATTGAAATTAAAGTTACCAAACAACTGAAAGGCTAAAGCTGAGACCAACCATTCAAACATTTATATCTAATGGAGAAATGTTTGTTTTGTTTTGTTTTGTTTTTTCAGAATCACCATTTTCTGATAGGAAGTAGTCCTAGTGAAATATCACTAAATGGATGAATGAGGACATCTGGCTTAAAGTATAAATTTCTTTGTGCTAATGAAGTGTTATAGCTGATTTTCTCTTTCTCAATTGTCTGTGAAGACCCGCTCTCATTAAGGCAGCAATCTGTTTGCTTCTGATTCTAAGGTTATTTTTCTTCCTCAAATCGATATTATCTATACAGGAAAATAGTAACAAGGTTAAGATGTTAGTTGGAAGGCAACCCCTATTACTTAATCTGTTTTTGTATGATTTTTAAGGCTGAAATTGCCAAAGAACTTTTTTGAACGTTAGTCCTGCATTGGCCTTCCAATGTAATTCGGGGAAATTTTGTGGAACAAACATTTACTGTTTTCTTCAACTTGTTTGCCCTCAGAGACTTTTTAAGCATCATTTACATTCATTTTGAACAGAGTGAGATTAAATAGCAAGTGTCTTATAAATCATGTAGTTAAACTACTCGGAATAAAGCTGACATTTCTCTAAAAACAATCTTGAATCGGAAATCAGAAGGAAATCAGTCTGATGGCGGGTGATAATCACGCTGTGAATACACAGGAGAAAACTTGGATGTGCTAAATGAAGCAGTATTTCATCCATGAAAGAACAGTCTTTTTCATTTGCTTCTGCTATACAATATTCAGAAGACCTTGACAGAGTTTAGACAGAAAGGTGCTATACAGACCCATTACTTTTAACACTTTGCCACAAGGAAGAGGATTAATCTCTACTGATGCACTTAGTGCTTCAAGTCTTTGCTTTTCTTCAGTTTTGGAGATGTCTGCTGGTTGCTGTGTCTTTTCTTCTTGTGTTCATCCACTGCCTGACATTTATGTGCAAATGACGTGCGTCTGAAGGAATATGCTGGCCCAGTAGGTCAGTGATGAAGGAAATGTGACTAGAAGAGCAGGGTTACAGCATCGCTGAGGCTTTACTGGCCATATTGGCAATTATGTAAAGAGTAACTTCCCTTGCATGGAAACCAGTGCTCACCTGTATTAGATCAAAAATTTGCAAATTCCTTCCTTGTTTTAAAACCAATCACTATCATTTCTCAGTTAAAAAAACAAACAAAAAAGTCTTTGCTCCAAGTACAAGACAAATAATTGAGAACTATGTGCATGTTATGTATCCAGGCTGCCGTAGCTTTTTCTTTTGTCTTTTCATTATTCAGCCTTGACTGAAAACTGGTTCATTCTCAGCCTTTTCACATAGCTTACAGTATAGCATTTTGTTTTGAGGCTTTGCTCAGGTATTATATTGTCACACAGAGAAACACCTTTCAAATAACTTTCTCTCAAAGACCTGATCTAATTTCACTTTCCCACTCAATGAAAAAAAGGTCTGTATCTCTGGGATTATATCAGGTGTTTTCCACTTGAGGTCTAAGCAAGTTCTGTACACACATCAATGGGATCATTGGGAATGTCTCCCTTACTACAAAGGGAGACACAAGTAGAAGATAAATGTAAATCTGGCACAGAGCTGATTACAGCTTTTCAAAAGGCAGATTAAAGCTACCAGCAAGAGGATTATCAATAACAGGAAGGCAGCTGGAAGAAATCAAGGATCCAGTTTATCACATGAAGCAGCACATGTATTTTACTACTTTTCCTCAGGCCAAGCTCAGCAGGGGACCTCAGCAGTGCCTAAAAACTTGATTGGCTATTTGGGGAATGTGGCACATGAGAGTTCACGGTGTTTGCATAGCAACCACATGGAGAATATAAAAAACATTTGTAGCCACCAGAGAAAAATTTTCTCCTCCAGATAAACTTGAATCCAAAAATCTGGTCTGTCAGCCTTTTTCTTGTTTTGTGGGTTCTTAAATACATTTTCAAATGTGGATGCCTGATTTTTGGCAACTTGATACCTACTTCAGCTCCTAAATGAACTTGTTTAATTTGCCATTTTAGATTTTTTTTAATCTTTTGGGGGGGGAATTAATTATAATTTTTACCATCTGCTGTGTAAGGGCACCTAGTTTTGCTATCCAGGCAATAAAATGTATTGTGTCCTGTTATATTGCAGACCTCGGAACAGGAAGATGTGTTAAATCTTTCAAATGCTGAAGAAAAATTTGTCTGTCTATCCCTGTGTACATTGCCCTCAACACTGGTCTCAGTTTTTGCCAGATCTGTCTCCGATGCTTCACTTGGATTTTCCTTCACTCACCTGCATCTAATTCCTCAGTGTGCTCTTGGTCACTCCTACCCCCTTTCTAGCCTCCCCATGGTAGTTGTCATGTTTACCACAGAGAAGTTAAACAAGCATTGATTATTTGACCCGATCTCAAGAGAGTGTTAAAAATAGTGTTGGACCTACCTGATCTCCCCAAACACAGCTCCTGCTCTTAGTGTAACCAGGACTTTTGTACCATCAGGGCCTCCAAGGACTTGAACTTCCCCCTGTTTGATGATGTACATCTCTCTGCCAATCTCTCCCTGGGCACACAAACACATAAAGATCCCATGTTTTAGCTGGGCAGTGTTTTCTTGTTAGAATAATCTGACAGGCTCTTCTTCAGGTATCATTGTGCTCTCTCATGAGCAGGTTTATCTGTATGAAATAAAAATCTGCTCTGCTTTTCCCAGCACCGAGCGTGAGCGGAATGACTGGCTTTGGCAGTTCTGATTGTGATGTGAGGCAATATTTGAACTGGAGTAAGACTGTCTAGGCCAGCTTGGAAAGAGAAGGCTAGATAATAATCAGGATTGTAGCAGTCATTGCCATCAACTGTTGTGGTGGAAACTAAATTAATACAGCAGAGTATCTAGTAACAGAGAAGTGAAAAAAGGCCATGCTTCACTTTGTACACTGTTACTTCTAATTAGAACTTACCTAATTTAAAAGGAAAATTAAGAATAAACAATCATTCAAAACTTTGTCAACTTTTATGTAATCATTGGGTGATTTAAGAGATTACTGCTTTATTTTATATCCTCCCCATGATCTACTGGGATTCAAAGGTGTGACATCAGTATATATGATAAAAAGCAGGCAAACTAGAGTAATACAATGGACTTCACAAGCATGATCATAAAAGTCCTCACAACATCTCCAGTAAGGCAGGTAAATAGCTAGTTTCACTCGTGCACCTGGAGTAACTGAGGCAAAACAGCAATTTCATTTGAAAACTGAAAAGGCACCAAGACTGAAAATGTGGGGCTTGCACTTCCTATCCGTTCACTTGCTCCTCCAAGCTCGCGTGCAGAGCTTCCTCAGTGAAGTACAAAGAGGCCAATGTACATCCAAGAAGGAGGAAGATCCAACAGGGTTTTATTCCCTACTGTGTCTTACAGTATTATCAGGATTACTGTGGTTGTTGGCCACATAGTAGATCTGTACAATTTCTCATAATTCATTCTCGTTGGGAACTGTTTGCATCTGACTGCAGTGTCAAAGACCTTGAATCTGTTACTGTCATTTATTATCAGTGTTGTGGCAGTCCAAGATCCTTCCGTGCTGTACATTGTACAAGCAAACACACCAGCAGTCATTCTGGGATTGCTCTGTGGAGGGACATGCCTGATCCTTTGGTGCATTCACAAATGTTTAACTACCTACGCTGTGGAGTCAATGGGACTAACTCAGCGTTTGGGAAGAGGATCATATGCTTAACTCTTAAGTCTTAGTGAAAATGCAGGACCAGAACTGCTAAAGATGAGTTAAGGGGTTCTGATGGTCACTTCTGTGTGTGATATGAGCTGTGGGGCACTTGCCAGAACAGTAACAGCAGTGATACTTCGTTCCTCCCATGCTTTAATTACATCCCACTGCCTATGAAAATGATTAGATGCCTTCTGCAAGGAGACTTGGGCTCACTAGGTCAGAATCTGAGCTATCTCCCTGTGTTATTATAAGGCCATGTTTCAGCCAAAGTGCTAAGAGAAGATAGATGTTGGTGAGGGACAGTGTGACAGCATTCAACTAGACATCTAGAGATAGCTCAGAGCTGTGAGTGAAAGAGCAAGATCAGATCCTGCTGTAAGGAGCAGTATAGGATGTTGTGTATTTTCTACAACCCTGGATAATTCCACTGAAGAGTTTATGAATACACAAATGAAGTACATGCCAAGCATCATAGATTTAGATCTATAGGCTAGGTTTGTATGTATATCTGTATAAAAAAATAAGCTTGTTCCATTTTAAGTATTAAAACTTCACGATTAACCATTAGATAAGCCATGTTTACATTAAATAATTTCCCATATTACTATGTTACATTTGCTAACGTAAGTAATAAAATCCATATTCTCTTGTTCTAGGTTGAAATTTGAGAGCACATTTGTTATTATAGAGTATTATTACATAGAGTATTATTGAATACTTTAATTACTTTTATGCTATCTAATTCACTCGGGATTAATTCTATTTAAAGGATACTTGACTGGTATCTGAACTATTTTTCTAAAATATGTACTATAATTATTATTATTTGAAAGAGAGAGCAACTCTAACAACACTCACCTTTTTGCAGACAAAGTCTCCAGGTAAATACACAATGGATTTCAACCTCAGCAGCATGTCATATATCATCTGGGTATCACAGCCCTGTTAAAAGAGTTAGAGCTGATTGCTCTATTAATTCAGTAGCATCTGTGACTATTAGCATGTATACTGGGGAGCAAAACCCAACAGGACATGGGTGATCCAGGGTTTCATTAGCAGAATGCAAACTCAGAACAGCGTAAGGGTCAGCTTTTGGAACACAGAAAAGACTGAAAGAATCATCATTTCTCCTCAGTTTCAACCCCTTTGGGTTGAACATCTTTTTACAACATTTTTTTACAAAGTAAGCTTCTGTACATCTAAATCTGCTGTGTTCAGAGCTTTCTGGGTCTTTTATGTGAATTTTTGATACTGATCCAGGGGAAAAAAAAACAGATGATGTGAAATTTTGATATGAATCTATGAGTTCAATGTCTTCAGCAAATGTGGCAGCAACTGTGCAGCTATCTGATGTTTCTACAGAGATATCGTGACTTCTTGCAATTATCTTAATGAATCAATTAATGTTAAGGTTACTGTATGTCAAGGCTACTTCTGAAAATGCAGTGTCTCCTTGGTTTTGGTGTCAGAAATCCAATCTTAAATACCACATTTAAATTATATGTCTGGAAATCTATCATGGTAATGAAGAGAAATCTCCTTTCCACAAAGAGGTACCAAAAAGTAGCTTGTACTACATCAGAGTTATGTTGCCAGAACACACAGCATTTGTGACCTCAGCAAAGTGGGCTGTATTAAAAAGGACATTCTTCTATCTCTCACTCTTGAAATCACTCACAGTCTGACCGTAACATCAGCTTTAGTACATTGTTATACCAGGACTGTGAGGGTTTTTTTTAAATCTCTGCTGTGACACAAAAAAATTCAAAGGCAGGCCCTTGGCCTTGTCCTGACATCTCCATCGACTGAGCTATTTCTTAGGTTTTATCTTACATAAATAATAGACATGTTCTTAAGGGTTGCAAGATACATAAAATGAGGTTTCTCTCTCAGAAATAGCACACGTTCCTGCATCATCCTCCTTTAAAACTACTTGCTTTGAATAAGTCAACTTTATTGACAATGGCGAAGTTCACATCAATTGCAATGGCTAACTGCATTTTGAGTGGCATCTGCTCCAGTAGTTCTGATTCATCTGTAAAGGAAAAAGAAAGGCAAACTCTTGTTAGTTTGAAAATATTGGAGGAAGAATTATATGAAAGAGTGTCAGTGAAAATGAGCATTGTGCAGAAGAATAACTTGATGGAGCTATTCTAGCACTTAAGAGTTCAGATGAGGAAGCTGCTAATATGCTTTTATTAAGATAAATGTCTGTTAAGTTACATATCTTGTGTAAAGTTATAACCAGAACATTATATATATAAATGAATAGAATCTGTCAAGTAGTGTCATTTGACTTTAGAGCTTTTTTCATTTGCTAAAGTAAATTGAATACTCTCAATTCTCATGTGCAGTTGAGAAAAGGAGAAATGTGAATTTCACTCTGTAACTGCACAACCACTCTCCCTTGGAGTTGCTATGTAACTGGAATTGGAAATCCTTACCCAGCATTCCCTGAGATTCCCATGTGTACTCGTACCAAGTTCGAACACGATTTTGGACCAGTTTTGGAATGGAATAAGTGTTCATATAGGAGACGGTGTTGTCCATAGAGGAACGGTAGTAGTTCTGTCCTGCTGTAGCTGCTCCTATTACATCTCTCATCTGCAAGCATCACTGGTCGTTACTACACATTTCAGTGACAATAATCCTGATTTGAATGTCTTGTTAACAACATATAAAAAAAATAAACCACTTGTTTGCAAAATTACTGGTTAATTCAGATGGAAGCTAAACTTCTTCCCACAACTAAACTCCATTAAATTGAATGTATAAACACTATTTTACAGTAATTTGAACATATAGTTATTGATTTTTTAATGTACCTGACCAATTAAGCTGGAGAAGACAAAGACACCCAAGAAAAAATTCAGCAGTTGAAAAACTATCTCAAACAGTGTGTGTGGTTCTGGAAGGCCACCGATGGTGATTAAAGTACGAACTGCCCAGTAGTAACACCTCAGATACCTGTGGACAGAGACAGCGTTTTGTTATTGACCGTAGGAGTCTGTGGTTGCCATTAAGCCTGTACCAACCTGAGCTGAGCCTTTCAGTGATGCTTTACAGTCCAAAAGACCTTAGGCATTTTATATAAAGGGTTATGGTTCTACAAATGATACAGTTATGTAAATCCTAGAAACTTGACTGTTCTCACTGACAGCAAAATAAGAACACATGGGAAAAGCGATGGTTACTGCTCTCCAGTAACTCTGTGCAGTGCTGCAGAAGACTTCTCTAACAAATGGCCAAGGTGGACATTTCAGTGTTAGAATGCTGTTGGTGAGTGAAGTTGCCATGGTGTTAAAAGCAGTGTTAAAGTGTTAAGCACCTCCCAAAGTTTATCTGTAGTGGACATCTGAATGTCTCTTCCATGGCTTCGCTTGATGACACCAGTGTGAAGCCTTCTTGTGGGCACAACAAAGCCCACAGTGTGTGTCTTCTTGTGTCCGTTCATTTTCCTACCCCTCTAACCATGTTAGTCTTCTTCCCATTCTTGCTTCTGAGCACCTTTCATTGGCCCTGTCTCCTGGGTTGTGTCAAACAGAAGTTACATGTTTCCAGAAACTCTCTGTTAATCCAGTTGTCCAATGCACTTCACTTATCCAGTACTGTGAAGTTTGACTCCTGTATTGACTTCTCCTAGTGGCTGGCCTCCACTGCCCCTTCTGTCACCCCAACACTTTCTTGCCTTCTTCACTACTTTCCCTCATGCTTGCGAGGAGCTGTCCATCAATGGCTACAAACCCACCATGTTAACGCCCCTTCAACACTTTTCTCAGAACTCTCTTGATCTTGAAACCAAATACAGCCCTTAGCAATGGTCAGTCGCTGAGGCAATGCTTCAGTGTATGGCTTATGGTGACTCCTTCACAGTACCCATCATATGTCTGTCACTTCTCATACCTAAAGTGTGAGCTCTTTGGACAGATTTTTTGTCCTGCTTGCCCAGCGCTCTTTGTACGACCTTGTGCAGGCCAGAGCCCGTTGCACTCAAGTGATGTGTTTCTGGTAGTACAATAAAACAAGATTATGAAAAGAACAAAGGATCTGGACAGAATATTTTTTTCTTTTGAGTGAAGATAGTAATTCTATTTTTAAAAAAATATATATCTAGATATGTAAAGTGCCTTGGCATCGCTAAGACTCTGTTGTAAATTTCGTTCTAGAACATGGCACCACTACTAATGCAGCATCCCCCATACTGTTCAGTGGGGATTAATTAGTTCAAATCCTTGTCGTGAATGTGCTGTCATTGCTTTATTTTCTGACCTAACAAGTATTTGGTTTAGGAATATTTTTAAAAGGCTCTTATTAATTAGGATTTGACTTCCTAAGTCTCTGCGCAATCAGACTTAAGCTTCATTAATGATTAGGAGTAGAAGTTCATTTTCCTTAATTCTATGGTGACATTTTCTATTATTTCTTCTATGACTTCTGAAGCAGTGAAGATTCCTTTTTTTATTTATTGAATTTTATTGAGTTAGAAATTAAAAAAAAAATCCCAAACAAAACCAAAACCAAAAGTAGAAACACAATACAAAACCAAAGTCACAGAAGAAATACTTTTGGAGATGTTTGAAGTAGACTTGCATGCATCTTCTCATGCATATGCTGAATGTGAGGCCACCTGATCTGCTTGTAGGCTTTAGGTGTACATTTTAGTTTGGTGGCCTCCACTTTTTAAGTCCTCTCTTACTAAGATACAGACTCCACCCCTATTAATAAACAGTCCATGGAACAATACAATTGAAGGGTCAGATTTATGCAAACGTGAGAAAATAAACTCTCAATAACAACTAATTCCAATGAGGGTTTTTATTTAAATCACTCAAAAGTGTTTCCAAGTCTTTCAGCAAAAATGTCAGGCTTTACCAAGCAACTGATTTTTGCTTTTCATTTCAAAGTCACTTTTTTCTTGGTTGCAGATTAATGAAACACAGGAACAATTCACTTTTAATGTAGTATTAGAGTTTAACAGCCAGCACAGGCTGTTTTCTTTCAGAGTCCTTAAGTCAAAAAATTCAGTGTATCTGCTATCATACAATTTTTTCTTCTCAGAGATGCAAAAAGAGTAGCTACATTAGACCACTGTAATATTTTCACTTGGGTTCACAAAATATCATCCCCTATGCATACTTCCAGCAAAGTAAGCTTAAGTGGTAGCATCCTCTTAGTCTTCTGTAGCGTAAATAAATAGTAAGAAAAAGCCTCAGATCTGTTTTGGAAGAGTTGCAGATTTAAGCCTAAAGTGATGTCTCTAATTTGTCATTATCATATAAAGCATATTAATGTCATCTTCATTTGCCATAAGTGAGAATTCAGTAGTGCTGGAAATATGTATAATTTATTAATAGGTAATATTAAAAGTGAAGAAATGAAAAGTAAGGAAAAGAACATTACTTCTGTGCTGGTTACTAGAATCAAAAGTAATTAACCCACTCCCTCATCCCAGTGGCCTTGGATGCCAAGCTTGCTAAGTCCCCCGTGATGGACAACATTCTGGGAATGTCTACAGAGAATGAAAGCAGGTCCTCAAAGGAGTTTAGGGATCACATTCTTTGTAGTGTTGTCCATCCAAACTGTGACAGATGTTTTTAAGACCTACCCACCCCCTTCTGAAGATGTAGTTAATGCAGTGTATTATTCTGTGATTTTACTTCAAAAAAAACTTTCTACTGGCAAAGTCACGTGAGATTCACTATCTCTTAGGCACAGGTTTTATATTTTCTCCAATTATGCATTTTTGTGTGTTTTAGTTTAATCTGAAATGAAAGTTACACAGCTGAAAGATAAAGCAGCCTTTTTTTTTTTTTTTTTTTTTTTTTCTAAGAAGGGGGGAAATAAAACTGTAAATTTTCTTTAAAAAAAGCAAAAAAAAACCAAAATCCTATTTTAACAATATTATCACCCTGGCTTC
>JANIJG010016740.1:0-20768 GCA_024611175.1 Megaceryle torquata | reverse complement strand
ATATCCTAGAAGTGTTGATGTTTTTAAGAACTGGTTTGGGCCATAACTAGCCACATTTTATGGACACAGCAGGGATTCTACATAAAGTACTAAGTGCCAGATCATTGCTTTGGCTCAGTGTAATCTGAGACCACTTGAATTTTGATTTATTTGTCAAACTTCTTACTCTAATATTTTTTTTTTTTTTAACTAGCTAAGAAGCTGTGTTCATCTTATCTTCCTTCTGAATGTGTTCCCATTCTATGTGAGACCAATGGCATATTTTGCTTCAAAGTCTGACTGCTAAGTGAAAGGAAATTACATCTACACTGCTGTGCCTTAATATATACTGCAGTTCTGGTCACTTCTGACAGATTTTTTCCTGGATTATTCCTAATTCCTGCTTTCCAAATAAATTAATATACCTATAAGTATCTTGTCTGATACATTTAAATTCATTCTGCTTCTCTAGTATTGTTCAGACAACACCTCTCTGCCAAGAATAGTTATTTGACGATCAGATCATGTCATCCCTGATTCTCTGCAGCAATCACTATCCCACAGAGAAGGCATTTGCTGTTAGTGGGATACCAAGTGATTCTTTATGAAATGCAGTTCAACATGGGATGTTCTTTGGAGTTCTGGGTACATGAGTCTGTATAAGTGGGATACCAAGTGATTCTTTATGAAATGCAGTTCAACATGGGATGTTCTTTGGAGTTCTGGGTACACGAGTCTGTATAATCCAGCATGAGTTGGATTCAAGCAAAAAAACAGTCATACTTTGACCAACCACTGTCAAGGTGAGATAGATGAATGACTTAGTGAGGCTTACACAGATATATTCTAATATGCTTTTTATTTCAGCATCTCAGTTTAATGCAGATGTTGAATTATCAGTTTGGTATTGTTTATAAAAATTCTGCCCTAAATCCCATGTGATTTCAGTGTTTCTCATCATTTGAGAAGTGGTTTTTGTCTCCTCGTGGACTAGAAATCACAAATTATTTAAAAACCTGACCATTGGGCACCACTGCATTGTCTGTGGTCAAGCTAACAAATAATTTCTACCATGTTTCCCTGAGGAAAATGTATTTGTCTGGGAAAAACAGGAAGACTTCCTTGCCTGTTCTCTAGGCTGTTCTGAAGAAGCATTAAAAACTTTTATGACCGAGTAAGTGCTCTGCTTTCAGAGTTTTCAGGTTGCTTAATCTTAGTTACCTTATTTTTCAGTTATGAGGCAAGTATTCCCAAGAATGGCATTAACAAAAATAGCCATAATGGCAATTTGTTCTGCAGTTTTCTTGTCAGATTTCTGGAAACCTCAGTCCTGTAAATAAATACCTGTGTATAATTTCACTTACTTAAATGGTCCCACAGATCTCCATGACCCTGCTTGCACAGGTCTGACCACAGTACTCAAGCTGTGTATTTTAGTGGTGTGTACAACCTTCAGCCGTGTCATTTTTTTTTGAGAGACAACCCCAATTATAAAAAGATCAATGCAGCTTTACACAAAGTGAGTTTGACTCTCAAGAGCTATTTTCTTACCCTTCAAGATAGTGAACTCATGTAGTCTGACAAAATTCCAGTCAAGAGGAGCACATCTCCAAGAGAAACATGAAAGGTTGCTTAAAGGGTGATTTATGACAGCAGTAGTATATTATATGTAGTTTTTGCAAAGAATGTAATTAAGGAACAAATTGAGCTTCTGTAACTTTAACTGTATTCTGGCCTTTGAAAGAAATGTACTGTCATACATCTGAACCTACTGGGTATGTTTTTATATAACTGCACACAAATTGTGTAATGACTTTGCTATTTTCTCTCGCTTCCCTTCCATCATCTTAATGAATGTCCCTTCCTTGGCGCCCAGCCTGGTGCTGTCACAAGGAATTTGTGGTAAAGTGTGCCAATATCCAGTCCCTCCCACTGGATGCACTCTGCCACATGTTTAAGCATGACCTGTTCAAAAAATCAGAGAAAGTGGGTGGAATTCTTTCAGACCAATCACCATGGTGTTTAGAGAGACTAAAATGTTGCATGTTAATGACACAGTGCTGTGTGATGGAAAAAAAAATCTATGCCTCTGATTCCTTTGAGGAATTGTACTGCAATCCTTCTAACAGTTCTCATGTGCATATGCAATCAGTAAGTTTAATTTATGACCCTTGTTACTTTCTAAATGTTTAATTAACTTAATGCTTAGCACTGACTCAGAAACCTATAAAAGCAGAAAGCGGTGAACGGATTGTTCACTGCACATGCCCCACAAATAAATATGTGTTTGTAAAGAAAGCTGCTAATCAGCAGTCAGGGTGCTAAAAGTTTGCTGTCCAAGCAGTTGTAAAATAAGGGTACACCCTGCAAGCAAAGGCATGGGAAAAGATGTTTTCAGGAAGGAGCACTATCAATAAAAACCTCTTGGAAGAGAAAAATACTTACATGTTTCCTTCACCATCGTACACCCATCTGGTGCTGCCAAGTCCTTCATAGTCTGAAGCCCAATAATACAGGCATGCGTTGATGTGCAGGATAAACAGCAAGTATCCAGTTGTTCGAATGACCCTATAAAAGTCAACAGATTCCTGTAAAACAACTTAACATTTTTACTTCCTTTTAACATGGAGCCCGTTGCTTTTTTGGTGTTAAGCATCCACTAAGTAGTTCCCCACCTGTGTTGATTCCCTGAAAAAAAATAGCTGGAAGTTACCTATTGCTCACATTTGTCCAAGGTTAAATAAATATCTTTCCAAGAACATTTGACACAGGGTAATTTTTAAGTTATGGTTCTCTGAGGACTTTATAATCCACTTCCTTAACTGGCTATGAATATTTACAGAAATTTGAAGCTGTACTAATGAGGCTAGAGGGTACAAACTAATGTGTCTGCCAAACTCTGCTCAAGATAGGCTCTAAATGTGTGACCAAAGCCAAGAAATGTCTGAGATCAGAAGTGAACTGCTTTACAAGAGCTGTGCTAGGAAGCCTGCAGTAGATCTGCTAAATAGTATGATTTAGTGGCTACAGCAGGAGTTGTATCATTCCTAATCCCAGTTTTTATGCTTATGGCCAGTTACTTGAAGAACACCAATGACGAACTACTTAAGCACCAAGCACCTTTCTGTTTAATGCAACAATGGTCTCATTGTATATCCTCTGTTTCATGCATGGGCATCATAGGAAAGATCTCTTGGATTTAGCTCTCCAGTCAAATATTCATGCAAGCAAGGGATAAATAAGTAGGAAGAGTACAGGACTTGCCTAAGCACAGGGAGGCTGGTACATCATGAGTTTTATCTGCTACAGATAGAATTCAATGCACTTTACCATACACAGTAACTGAATGCATGGCTTTATGAAAATGCAGTAAGATCTAACTCAGTTAGGTCTGTAAGTTAATGGGAGGTCATATCTCTGTGATTGCTTCTATATTAAGCATTCCTTTGCAGGTTCTTGGGGTGCCATTGCATGCCCTCCTTTGCCTTTCCATGCTATTGAGCAGTCTACCGATGTGTACCGTTCTTCAGGATGTTGACAAATGAATGCTATTTCTCTGTTTAAATGTTGGTGGCTTTCCAGGACAGTTCTGTTTAGGGTTGCAAGCTATTGCATAAAGCAGATAGCTGATGTCATCTAGTCATATTGCAATATTGACCGTGCTGGCTCTTGTGCACAAGTTGGAATCCATGTGAGTGGACTCATGAGGTCTGGAAGCCTTTGCTACAATATATTTCTCTAGGCATGAGATGATTAATCTACCTCCGTGGGTAGACAAAATGTAGGAACTTCAGCTAGCTCTATTCCTACAAACTCTTAACTAATGAGTTTGAGAAGAAAATCCACCCAGGCACATACACTTGCTGTGTAGAAGTTTAATTTGACATTGTCTAGTGCCTTATTGCTCAAATGGTGACCCTACCAGGATCTCAGATGAAAACAGCATTGCTACATCCAAATGAAATGCAATACTTTGCACAAATAGCCCACCTTTTTATATTATTTATCTCTTATTTATACTCTTCTGTATAGCTACCTTTCTTCTCCATTTCTTCTTTTTCTTTCCTAATGCCTTCTGGTAAGCCAGTTAAAAGATCTTTGCCATATAAATATTTTTACCAATGAGCATCTCAAAAACTGGAAGTCAGTGTTTTCTGAAGTGTATTTGAAAGCATTGTATCAGGGCTTGGCATGACATGTTTAATAGGTGTTTCTGCAAATACAAAAGATAATATTTTGGTGGCACAATACTCAGCACTTTTCTTCTACCACAAATCTTAACAATGCACTGATGGGAAAGCCTATAGATAATAAAGTATCAAAATTGTTAACTCTATATACTCAGCAATATTGAAATCCACAGGCTCTGCTATTGTTTTTCTGCACATCTTCAGCAGGATTTAAAATTGCATTTTAGTTCTGAAGAGTGCTCTATTTCACGCATTTTAGGTTTCTGAAATAGAATAAGATGGCAAACAACAGATTCTTATTTCTGCAGCAGCAGCACACAGGAACAATACACGCCCCAAAACTGGGACAGGGAAAAAAACCTGTCAGTGTAGGAATTGCACAAGATAAACTGGGTCCGATGACCTTGACAGTAGATGACGGTAATGGTGACACAGTAGACAGGTTCACTGGGTCCTAGCAGCATCACTAGCAGCTGAGGGGCCTGCAAAACTTGCCATAACCATGCCTGTGGACTGCTTGAGTTAGATCTAAAAGTCCTCCCGTCAGTGCAGAAGGTGAGAACATCGTGCAGCGGACAACAGCTCTAATTGCTGTTGGAGACCTGGGCTGAATCGATTCTCAGTTTAGTCAGTGCAGTGGAGGATCAAGTTTCTGTATATTCCAGGTTCATGGCAAGGGCATATTTGAAGGAAAATGTTGACAAAAGCTCAAGCTCATAACTCTTATTAAATACAAACAAACAGTTACTGAGGATTTGGCACTGCTATTAGCAACCTAATGTAACTGTTCTTTAGCTCTTTCACTAAAGAAACTTCTGGTCCTTCTGATCAGTTAAATGTTGGCAGGAACCTTAGGTTGGTGAGCATTTTGCCTGAACCAGGCCAGCTGAACTGAGCTAGATTTCATATGTGAGTGAGGTTTTACATTTATTATTTTAATGATTACAATAAACCCTGGTATTTAAAAACATCGTAAATGGAACGGTTAAATATGTATTAAATTCCATCCAGTGCTTCAGTGATCACTCATGAAATCAAGTGAAATGCATTCTGTGCCAAGTTTTGCATGCTACAAGAGTTGAATAAACACGTACCTGTAGATGTATGCTTTGTCCAGAATAGCTTCCAAACGATCATTGAACTCAAAGAACGTGTTATGCTGAATGGTAGACAAATGAAAGTAATCCAGTCACTATTCTTCAATACACATCTTTTATAATAGCACTGACATTACTTCGCATACATATTTTAAAAGTAATGGATTTTTGAGTAGTCTTACTTCCTTTAAACGTTTAACTAAAAGGTGAACTGCAAAGCAAAGATGAAAATTGAGTTCAATGTTGTTTGGAGTGTTGAGGGTCCCGTTAATCTGAATATAGAAATAACCTCGCTGTTTAGGGCTGACTGCTGCAGACAAATGATTTCTGCTTCCTTAAACATATGTGATTGCTTGGGCAACTTTATCAGAGAGAATTACATCCATAGCTCCTCCCCCCCTCCTTTTCTCTCTTTTTGAAGTTCCAGTAATTCTCCAGTAAGTGATCATATGTATCAATAACCACATACCGGAAATTTCCATGTATCAATTGCTGCTGCATTGAGTTTTTCTGGTGAATTATTTGTAGTTTACTTTCAGTGATAGCCCTTAATATTCACATGTAGCTTTTTTCTTTGTTTTTGTTGAGTACATGTCTGTCTGCCTAATATGAGGTACTATTTAACTTTTCTTTCTTTCATATGGGTTTGGTTCTGATTTATGGAATTCTGAAGTTTTGTTGAAAACTGAAGAGCACCCTCATTTTACTCCCAAGAGTTCTCTCTCTGTCCAACTTGAAACGAAAGCCAATTCTTTCTCAACATATTGTGGGAAGGGGAAGGTGTTTAGCCACAGAGTGACCTGCTAGGTAATGTAAAACACAGGGAGGGGGCTGTTGTCTAATACCTTCTCAGCCCCTTCATTGCACAACTCCAGATATCTTTGGACTCGATAATAAAAGTGGGTTTATGCTTATTAATCATGCTGTGTATATTTTCTGTCATCCTTAAAATTACTTTGCTTTTAAACACCTGACATTACCAACAGTAGGGGAAAATATATTGACATGAATTAGTAATCTTAAATAATTATTCTTTTAATCTTTGAAAACTAAACAGGTAATTTAAGATTGATCTAATTTAAATGAAGAAAACAAATCAGCCTTAATCACAAAACATGGTGTGAAAATAGGAAATAATAGAAGAAAAATAAGGTTTCCATTTGTTTATTGATGTTGTAGCTTATCCTGAAGATATTTTCAAATTTCTAAATTTCATATTCCTAAATATTATAAACAATTTTCCATTGGGAAAACCACACATTTGTGTGTGGTTAGCCATCCATCACTAACCAAGATCTTACCTTCAGAAACCTGTTTGCTCTAAATGCTGAGTTAAATCCAAAGAAGAAATAGAGAACATCAAATGGCAATACTGATAGCACATCAAGCTGTTAAAGAACAGAAGGGTGAATTTAAACTTCACAATAATCATAATACATTTACGTGTCAAAAAAACTACTTAGATTGAATCATGATTGAGTATAATATTTGAACAGTCAGCGTGCTAAACCCGTAACTTCCCATGTACTGCAGGATTATCTCTCTGAAAACATCCATATCGTTGCTCTGCCCTGCTTTTGAGTTGCCTGTGCCTGAGATTTTCATCTGTTTCATGGGGATTATTAACAGTATCTCAGATATTTGATTACTAATACTTTCTGTTATTTCAGTTATAGTTCTGACAAAGCTAAAATGGTAGGCACGTGGCTGGAGAGTGAAGGTGGGGATAGCACTCCGCAAGCATGTCTTAGAAGTCCTACAGCTTTCAAAAGCAGGCTGCCTAAGGCAATCTGGGGGATCACGAAGAGTTAGGTTCCTTGCTTGCAGCCTGCAGAAGCCATGTGTTCCAACCAACAGATTCATCACAGGATCATAAATCTGTTTGTTGCTTTGTTTGTGTGTTTGTTTTAACAAATACTGTCTTCTTCCCATAGCACTAAGAATTTCTTAGTCTGAATTTTTGTTTACTTGTGTGAAGGCCTATTCAGTATCACAAGGTACTTCATAAGAATTCAGCAAGTAAGAGTTAACATCCAACTTCAAGACTTCCTACTTTGTTTAATTAATCTCTGGCAAACTGTGCTATTGTCTTTCAGTGTGTGCTGGGATGACCTTGCACAAATTCATCAAACCAGATAATTTTATTAATACCATTTAATGAATTTATTGTTATTCAGAATTAATATTTATAATTGCATTTATAATTACTGTGTTTTGTAATTAAACACTGTTTATGAAGATGGCAATCTTCAGCTGGTGACCACTGATGTACCATCAAGCCAGTGCTTTCTGGGGATGTTCTTAAACCAACAGTGATTTTCAGTGAATGAAAAATATCCTGTGAAATGCTACAGCTGGATCCTACATATTGATGTCAGTAACACAAGGTCTGCTTACCCGAAACTTCATAGAGCTGTAGTAGAATTTTTTCATTTCCACTTTGTCTGACTACAGTGATAACAAAAGGAGAAAAAGGCATAGTCAAGAACAGAATGTCAACAACGAGCCTCTGCTACTCGACAATAATAATAATAATTCACTTTTGCTAGTAGGGATGATGACACATATTAACAATGGCCTAAAAGTATGAACTGATAAATATCTGTAGGAAGCAGTAGTGCTTTTATTAGATCAGTTTACATTATACCAGATTTTATTGGACCTACTTGGAAAAATCAGGTTTGGAGTTAGTCTGATTGCTTTCAAGTCCGGCTGTTGGTCTAACGAAGTTACTTTACATTTTTCCCCCAAATCTTCCCTCTCCTGTACCAGTTGGTGTCTGATCCAAACTCCTTCAGTTTCAGGGTCAAAAACTCCCATTTGGTTCCGAGAAATATGCAAAGAATGTTTCTGATAGTGCTGTACAAAATTAGCTCTTTGGAAACCAGCATTCAGAGAAGGGCAGTGAAGCTGGTAAAGGGTCTGGAGACAATGCCTTATGAGAAGCGCCTGAGGGACCTGGGGTTGTTTAGTCTGGAGAAGAGGAGGCTGAGAGGAGACCTTACTCCTCTCTACAGCTGCTAAAAGGAGGTTGTACTGAGGTGGGTGTTGGTCTCTTTTCTCAGGTGACTAGTGATAGGAGGAGAGAAAATGGGCTTAATTTGCTCCAGGGGAGGTTTAGGTTGGATATTAGGAAAAATTTCTTTCCTGAGAGTGTGGTGAGGCAGTGGAACAGGCTGCCTGGGGAGGTGGTGGAATCACCCACCATCCCTGGAGGTGTTCAAAAAATGTGTAGATGTGGCACTTCAGGACATGGTTTAGTGGTCATGATAATGTTTAGGAGATGGTTGGACTTGATCTTGAAGGTCATTTCCAACCTTAATAATTCTCTGATTCTTTGATGAACATGTTAGCATTATTAGCAATATAATAATGAACATTGCATTCATTAAAAATGATCAGGTATTTATTTTTATATTTCTCTCCATGGGAACTGTTGCTAATACCTTAATTAAGAAAGGATAATCACAACCATCTATAGAAATGAATCTATTATTATACTTTCTGTATTTATACCACTTTAAAAATAGCTTTAAAATCTTAAGGATATTTCCATGCCAACTTTTCACTGTTATCAGTTTAAGCATTAAACTAAATGCAGGAGATCAGGCAGCAGATGATCTCTTCACGCACTAAAAATCCGTGAATTGCACAAACAGCTTCAAGGAAAATAAAAGGTAAGCTTCCTGCATTAGTTTTAACCTTGTTCATAAAACTTGAATTTTGTAAGACTTAGATAAAATTGCCAGTTCCTGACTGTCTCAGTATGGAAAAATACGTTACAGCACACTGCATTTAATATCTGTCTAAACTATATTTGGACAGTTTTACCTGAGATTCCCCAGTAAATGTATCAGAAATATCTTGTATGGCCAATGTGTAACATTTTATGTAAAAGCACTAAACTAGAGCCAGTTGAAATTAACACTTGAGGATGTCTAATTTTGAATTTTCTGTCTGTTGGGCACAGTGAAGTTATCCAAACTATTTTTTTCCACATTAGGTTTTCTTCTATAAGAAATGAAAGTATGAAGACTAGGGAAGATCTTTTTTTTAAAGAAAAAAAGTAATGGGCTAGATGTCTTTTTGATATGCTATAGGGCAAGCTTTTACCTTCTTTTTTTTTTTTCAGATGCTTGCTTAGACTTTTGTTTTACCTTTTTTTTTTTTTATAAATATTATCAAGAAGCAAAATTGAATCTACATATTTTCCCAAAATAAAATATCTCAAACAAATTACTTTCAAAGCATCCTGAAACGACAGGGATTTGTTCTGATCTTGACACCACCTCTCCCCCACCCCCTCATTTCACAATCTGTAGTAAAATGTGCATATTCTGTCTGGCCCTAGAAGAATATTCACTGTGTTCAACTATGATTCTTGCAGCAAGGTGAATAGAAAGCTGAAAATTCCACAGAAACATTCAAACACATGAATACATGTATGAGCACATAGTCATATAATCACTGATTCCAGTGAAGCTGCACCAGTTTGCTCCTGGTGAGAAAGAGCCTTATGCCTGTTTGACTGCTCTCATCTGTTACTTTCAAATCTGTTTTTTTCTTTTTCCTTTTCTTTTTTTTTTAAAGAATGCAGAAAATGGATGTTTTCCTTCTTCCAACATAGGATAATGAAAGGTTGGTGACAAAGAACATAGGTATCCTTTGATAAATAAAAAAAAGATACAAAGATTTGACAGAGCGGGGAAAAAAAATGTATCAGATTAAAAATGAGAAAAGAGTGGGTTTAGATTGGATGTAAGGAAGAAGTTCGTTACCACCAGAGTGGTGGAGCACGGGAACAGGTTGCCCAGGGAGGTGGTTGAGGCCCCATCCCTGCAGACATTCAAGGTGGGGCTTGACAGAGCTCTGAGCAACCTGCTCTAGTTGAGGATGTGCCTGCTCTCAGCAGGGGGGTTGGACTGGATGACCTCTGGAGGTCCCTTCCAACCCAGACATTTCTATGTTCTATGAAAGGGAGTTTCTATAATGTACTTTTTAACACACAACTACTAGCTGTGGAAATCCTCCTTCCAATACTTACTATTATATCTCCACCTCGTAAAAATTGCACTCGTGGCTGGAAAACCAGCAAGTCACAGAGGTAGCAGATATCACAAATTATGTCTATGGCAATCCAATATATCATATTATTTGGGGTTTGATATGGGAACACGAAGCGAAGGGGAATAAACCAGCAATTCCAATTATAGGCAACTGTCACAATCATGAGCCATGTTACGTAACGGCGATCTGAAAGAAAAGACATTGAATTTACAGGCATGAACATGGAATGTTTTCTCATTCTTTTAGAAACATAGACTCTACTGCAGCCCCTGGGGATGTTTCTTCCCAGAGCAACCTACTATTCTACCTTTTTTCAGTGGCACAGGATGCTAAATGATATAGGTTGGAGATAGGAGTCGCACAGAGAATTTGCCAAAGGGAAGAGAAGTTAATGGGAGTATGTAGAGAATTTAACTCATCTGAAGAAACCCATTGCATTTTGCTTACTGCTGGTGCTTGTTAAAATAGACAACAGAATTTTTTGGCCCAAATTCTAGATCAGGAATCAGAAGACTAATAGCGGTTGGTTTGCATACCAGCTTTGTGTGTGCCCTCTTTACAGCTGTTGTCACTCTTCATGTCTTTTCCCTGTTTGGAATAAATGTTCTTTAGGGCAGGATCTATGTGTTACAAACTGGAATGGGGATCTTACGGTGTTTCACGAGTGCTGTGCAATACTAGGTCACTTCAAAATGCCTTTACCCCATTCTGTTGCATAGCTTTTAATTTACCTGTGTATGAGTCTATGCTCTCTGGTAGCTGCAGATACTCCATGTATTTCTTCAGTGGAGGTTTTTTGAATTTACAGCACAGCATATCACAGTAATGATCCTCCTCTGGCTTTGCTTCTGCTTCCTCTTTCTTTTCTTCTTTTTTCTCTTCTTTCGGTGGGGGTGGAGGCTTCTTCTTTGATGGTGCTACCCACGTAGAATGGCACAAAGGGTGACATTTTAATAATGGCTCAATTACTGCACTGTCCTTGGACAGTGCCTACAATTAATGCCATAAAAAGGACTGTGAAGAAATAAGGTGATTCATAATTCAGCATTCATTAATACAACTGGGCACTTCTCATTACACGACTGTTGCAAATAACACATGCAGTTAAGATGGAGATAAGAAAGGATGCCTGTGCCGTGGGCTGGTCTCTCCTCTCTCCTGAGACCTGATATACAAGATGCAGCAAGTGAAACTAATGGGAAGCTGATGATTTTCTATGTTTCTAGGCTTACAGAAGTCTCGTGGCCCTTCTTTGAGCCTAGTTCTTCCATATTGGGCTGGATAATTTTATACAAACATTTGTCCCATTAATTTTGGTGGCTTTACCTCTGAGTAGGATACCCAGTCTTAGCAGGAAACTGGCAAATTGTGTCTATAATTATTTAGAAAATAAAAGATTTTAAGTTCTACAGAGAGAACAAATGAAGTAAATTAGCAAAGAAATATTTTTTTTTCAAGGAATTCCCTTATCAGCTGGTATAGTTTATAATACTTGAGGCACTAATTTTTTTACAGCTGATTAAAAAAACAGGTAAGCAAGAAACAGTTTCTAAAAAAATATCAGAATATAAAATCACCACACTCAATTCTTTGTGAAAAGGGAAAAAAAAAAAAGAAGTCAGACTTTCTTCTGAAAAGGAAAAACATCATATTTGGTTTATGTTTTGTATTTTGTCAAAAATCAGTGTTTAAATAATTTCAGATAAGTTGGCTCCATTCAAAGCATGTACTTCAAGCCCTCAGTGTGTGGGGAAGATTACTGCCATGGCTCAAATTCTCTTTACTTTTACACAGCAGATCTAGTGGCAGAGTGACTAACAGCTACTCGTAAGATATGTATGATTCTTCATAGGTTTCAGAATCATCTCCATGAATAAATGTATCTGGGAAGTCTTTTAAAATATAGAAAAATGCTTGACAGAGATGATTCTAGACATTGCCAAAGTTTGGGTTTTTACCCCAGATGCTTCAGTGATGGAGGGAGGGAGCACATACCTAAGGACCTGGTTTCCTGTAGCTAATATGGATAAATTGACTTCAGTGGGCACAAACTGATACATTTTAGTGGTTACTTGAAAATTTTATCCCAGTATTTTCTGTTCCCACAATATCATCTTTAAACTGAGCAAATGCACAGCTATTTCTAGAGTCACTTACAAGAGGTAGGACTGCCTTCAGGCGAGGACAGCACTGGGTCTTTCAGCTTTTCCTTATAGACTGTTGCCCTGTCCCGCAGTTTTCTGACGATGTGTTGAAGTTGGGCATCAGCATACTCATTTGTTTGGACACCTGAAGGTGTTGGCTTCTGTGTGCTAATTAAAAAGAAAAAGGAAAAAATCCTAATGTACTGGAAAGCAAGGGAAGGAAACAATGCGAATTCTACTTCTGAGCAGAAGTGAGATACTGAGATTGGACCTTTATTGGCCACAGTGCTTATTCACATCACTTAATTCATAGTAAGTGGATGCCTAAGGTCATTGCTCTTGCTTCCTGCTTTTGCCAGCAGCAGTCTGCACCATATTTGAAGTAGAGGAGGTCAGGGTACCCTGTGCTTTCTATAGCCCGCCACACTCATGACTTCTCACTGCTGCTTTTCACCAAGTGCTACTGTGGCTATGTAGAACCTAGAGCTTATCCCGTGTGTTTGCTAAGAGACGAGGCATGGCATTCCCATCCGTGCATCAAAATGTGCTCGTTACTGTATGGCAGTGTCCTGATGATGACAGGACATAGCTGAGTTACAGACTGCTCTGCAGGTGGGAGAGGAGAGATGATACTTACTTTATGCTTCCTAATATTGAGAAAATGGCTTTAATCTAGGTTTTGTTATGGGTGTTAGCTAACACAAGGTAAAAACTGCATCTGTTTTACAAAGTGGAAAGAAAACACTGGTGTTCTTGCTGAAGTTTCTTCTGTTTCCACTAAGGGTTTACTCAGGGGCATAGTAACGCTGAGATGATATTCCAGCACTCGTGGCATTTCTTCATACCTAAGGACTGTTGATTTTCAAACACCTGCAAACTCACATTCTGCACTGAAACGAGTGCTTTTAATAGGATCTATGCATGCTGTGCAGTCGATTAGAAAATCTAGGTGAGAGTGATTCTTGATCAACTTTTGGGGATTTATTCATACTTGAAATTTCATCCTCAATTACTTGCTACTGTCTGATTATGCAGACAGGGACAGTTTTGGAAGGCCATCCAGCTGGCAGCAGGGTATGGGATTTTTTTCTGTACACTAGACTCGACACTTCTCAGCTGCTGTCACACACTGGTGTCAGAACTGTTTGGAAATGGCTGTGACTGGCACAGGGCAGCTCAAGGCCTCCTCCCACACAGGTCACAGCTGCCAACCCTGTACTGAAACCCTGCCAGCTTATGCCCAATGCAGGGAGTGCAGCAGAGGATTGTTCTTTCTTTCTTAACAGTTTTTCTTCGCTGTCCCAAATACCACAGGGATGTGGATGTTACAGCAAGAGAAGAGGCAGGTAAGTGAAGCATGCCTGCAATTTCTAGATTCATGAGAAGAGGGAAAGTGATATGACAGCACCTTTGGTAAGGAAGAGATGAAAAAGACTGTGATCTTTGAATAAACACCATGTCTCCTCAAGCTCTAAACCTGCTTTGAAGTTCCTAGCAGAATGAATTTTAAGTAAAAAAGGAGAGTGTCAGAGTGGGATGCATATAGCTGTTTGAGGAGCACGGTTTTCTGGTGGTACGACGCATATCTTGGTGCCTAAGGAAGTACAATTTAAGGACGTGATAATCCTTCAGCAGTATAACCATTGGATAAAATGTAGATAAGTTGTTAAAAGCAGAAGCAGCAGAAGTCTGGAAGTACGTGCTTATCATTTCTCTAATTTAAGTCTTCTGTAGTGTCTATTTCTTAAAACTCCCCAGACAGGAGATTAATCAGTTCTGATACACTTTGTAATCTCATCGGAGTTCCTTTTGTGTCACTTATTGCCATTGCTCAGGCCATCAGCAGTGTAATGAAATCCTTCCTTGTTTTAAGCTAACGTCACAATTACTTTTTCAGCGTCTATGTAAAGAATTTCAAATAATTCTTACTCTTTGCTGTTGCTGTATTTGCTTAGGGCATTATCTATCTTACTGTAAAATGCATTTATCACAAGTGTCATGCCAAAGGACCCTTCTGTCTGCTTTCTAGGGATAATCTACAAATGGCATGGGATTTTCTTGTTATTTAATAGCCTTTCCAGTAAAAGCTAGTCACCTCTATCATGAATTTGGTGCTTTATCATTACAATGTAGCCCAAAGGAACCATGTTATTATTTGGTAGAACTGATTAGAAGCTATGAGAATTTGTTTAAAGTTATTTGCCCCACAGTTGATGAGAAATTGATTTTCCTTGCCCTGCTTCTCATTTGGTTTGCATTATCCCCTCCTCTATTATTTTCTAGTAATGAAATGCTTACTTAACATTTTCTCTGGTTAATACAGTTGAGAGAGGCTGCATGTTGAATACTATGAATTTGAAGATGTCTATTGTACGTGTGCTTTGTGTGGAGGTACACTTTAAACTGTCTTGGCTAATAAAGCCCATCCAAACTGGGCTAAATCACTTTTAATAAATGACTGCATTGCTTGTATTAGGTGCTGCTACGATTTACTTTTGAGCTGGTATGTTATTCTTTAAGCAGATTTATCTCTGACCTTTGTGCAATATGTTACAATAAGACAATAGGACTAGGTCTATATTACATACTACACCATATAGTCCTTTACAGAGAGGAAGTGTTTATTTCCTGCAGAAGTAATAATTTCATGTGGCCTAGGAAATGAAATAGTCAGGACCATAACTTATGTACTAGGCACACAGTTTTGTTATTACCTTTAATGTTTTTTGTTTAACAATAGCTACATATGTAACAAAAGTATAATAATAATGATATAGTTTTCTTATGGTTTTAATTTCTAGGTTTTAGCTTTTTAATTTATAGGTTTAAGCTTGTTTGTTTAGTGAATAAAATCACGGTGCCTTAACTCTCCCCGTGCAAAGAGAAAAGATTTAGACACCTGTAGCAAAGTGGAAGAAAATGGCCTTGAAAGAACAGGCCGTGAAAATACTGTGTTGAGTGTGCTAATGTAAGTAACATCTGGTAAGCTGTTCAGAATAAATCAGGTTTACCCTTTTGTAAGTTACAATCTAGAATATTTTTTTTTCTTGCTTTTTGGCCATGAACACTAAATCTCTGAGTTCAACTCCATCTTTTATCTACCAGGTGACCCTTGAGAAACTGTGTTTCATAAATGTGTGCCGTTGTCTATCACTTTTTGCTGATTTCAGTTATAACCCTTCTTTTTGCAGCACTTAAGAAACCCTCTCCTATCCACATGGAAATAAAATTCTTGATATTGCAATAGAACTTTTAATGCTTTTACTGAGCACTGACATTATGATTTATGATAGTATTTACAAGTTGTGTCTTGAGAAAATAATTTGTTTTGAATAAATTATGGAGAATCTCTAATTCAAATAATCAAATTTAAGAAGGCTGTGACAATGCACAGCTATATAAATGTCCACAAAACCTGATGGTATAGCTGAGAATGATTTCTGTGAGATAGAAAAATGCTGGTCTAGGCATCATGAAAGATATTGATTCAAAACCACGTTCTCAATTTGTGCTGACAATCAGTGCGGGTAATGGTTTAGAAACCAGACCTTCTATCTGTCCCCAGTTCCAAGTCTAAGCTCACACATCATAAAGACTGGGAGACCTAATGTTCCTCTGTAACAGAAAAATATATGCTAGTAATCTGCTTGGTACGGGAACAGGGGTCTTCCAAAACCCTAACTTCAGCTATTCTGATCATGCTCCCTTTCCAGTCAATGGAACGTTTCTCTGAGAAGTTCAGAATGACTGAGATAGGTTTTTGCTCTGAACTGCCTGAGAAAGGAGCCTGTATTTCTACTTTATCTGCTCAGGAAGCAGGTGAAGTTCCTGGAGTGAGCTTTAATATTTTCTTTAATGTTGACAGTACAAAATATAGTAGTGTGCTAATGATGTTTGATCGGACATTGGATTTGGATGATTAAGAATTAGGACTGATTCCTATACAGGAAGAATGACAAAAGGATAAATATCCATCTGTTTTAGTTAATAGCAGTTGACTGTGTGCCCTATGAGCCATACTGTAATCTGGCTATGAAAAACCCTGGTACAAATGTCACCCTAGAATGCATCTAACGTGCTGCCAGTGAAGGAACCAGTAATATTGACATGTAAACCAGTGGAGAGAGTTATTCTGACCGGCTGTACTCAGAAGGTGAATTCACATAAGAAACTGTATAAGGTCTCTTAGAATGATCAAGACTACTGGGATCATGGCTTTAAAAAGGACAGCAAAACAGACTGAAAGGCAATGAGATCATTGTCTGTAAATTCAAATTTTGGTGGAGAAACAGGTAGGGAAAAGAGATATTTGAGCTGAGGAACAGTATTGTTAATATGAATAAATGTGAATAGAAACACTAATCCTTTTTAGGCTGAGATTCTAGACAGCCTTCTGAGTGAGAAGCAGTTGAAACAAGCATAAGAGACTTCAAGATTAGCTAAGATCATGAAAACTATTGTAGGCAGTGATTCTTGAGAATATACGCAGCATGACAGGAAATCCTTTTCAGCAAACAAACTTGAAATCTATAAAAATGTTTGGAAATGGAATGAGTGACTTAACTTGTATAGGTACCACGGGGAGCACTACTATCAAAAATCTCAATGGCTCAAGTGCTTAGAAAGTAAGTTTCTAAGATAAATGTAGTTATACATCTACTGATAAATATAGATAAATGTACACACATAAATCTAGATAAATAGACAGTCTTTAAACAAACTGTTGGCATGTTAGATTCCATGGAATTTCAAAAAGCTCTTAATTACATTTTAATTTTCCTTAACAGTCTTGAAACAAGCATCTTCCTCTGCCCCATCATATCTTCTTTTAAGAGGCAAAGTGTTTGAGAGAGACCCATCTTTAGTGATCCAGAAGATTATGCCTTTCTCTATTTGATGCATGTTTGGAAATACTGGCAGTATATTAAGTTTTCTTTGCAATAAAGAAGAAGATAAATTTTTTATATTTATTTTGGTTTAGGATTGAATTATTCTTCACAATGCAATTTGAATTTAAACTGATGTTACTTTTGTACTACTATTTATTTTCTTACACACTTCATTAATTTATACATAGTGATATATTAATATTCAGATGGTTTTGGTTATATATAGAAGCAAGTACAGGCCATAAGCATTAACAAGCTTCATATGGGCACTGTGTAAATAAAACTTTCCTTTGGAATTCATGACTTTCCCTTAGTTCAGAGTCTTTGTACAGAAATTATGCTTGTTGGGGCCCTAAGCAAATGTTCTTGGAATAAAATGCAGAGATCATCATTTTCCCAGATCTCATGTTGTATTAATGCAGCAAAACAGATATAAAAGCAAGGAAGTTCAGGGAAGGCACTATCTTTCAGCATTATCTACTGGCACTGGACTCAGAACAGGCTTCTTGATGCAGCATAGACTGAAATCTAATCATCTAGGCTGCATAAGATTCCTCCTGTTTAGTTCAAAGGTTTGTCACAGCAGCTTCTTTGACAATCCTCCTAGTTAGTGAATCACAACAGGCTGTGAATCTTCTAATCTTCTTTTCAGTACTCTCTAAGGAGACGTCTGTCTCCATACTGGACACATGGAATTCTCACTGAGGTAACAGATTAAAATGCAAGTAGGATTCTATTTTAATTAGTAATTTTGCAGTATCAACGATGCAAAAGAAAGTAGTTAGCATGTTGAAAGTATCAATTAACTCTGAAAAATCACCTTACTTTAATGTCACTGGTGCTATAAAGTTGTTTAATTGCACTGTATATTACCATGATATGAATAATAAGGGCAGCATCACTTCTGACACTAATCACCTTAGAAGAAAAGTATAATATTCTAAGAAACAACCATATGATAATAAATGAGGCAGTCTTACCTCACTTATTTCCTTATCAGGTGGTGTTGTATCATTGGGGCTTTCTTATCTGTGATTCAGTCTGGTTTGGACATCTGCCTCTTATCATAAACTTTTTAAGGTATATATTATCATTTACATATATCTGTGTCATAATTTTTTTATGTAAGCATATAATAATTTATGGCTAAGGAAAAAGTGTCTTAGAGTATGATCCACTGCTGTACAGAGTTCATAAGCACAACACAAATCCATCTTCAAATTTTCTGTCCTTCAGTTTTTATTAATACGCAGAGAATAAAAAGCTAAAATGAAAACACTATAATTCCCATATTGAATTGAAAAAAAGTTGCACTAAAATGTCTCCCATTTGAAAAACTCAGTTATCAAAAGATACATTCATTTCTTATTCTGTTTTCATGCAGATCCTAAAAAAAAATCACGCAGACATAGGACTGTAGAGATCTTTGTGAGACCCTGTACATCCTAGTCACCAGAACTCAGAGCAGGGTGAAGCACATCTCTGCCCTTCCTGAGGGATTCTTGTTGGCCTGGGTTGGCTTAGGGTTAATTATTACCATCAGCTGCTGGCCCACTCAGTTGGAAAGGGCTGCAGCTGGCAGGGGCCACAGCCAGGAGAAACAACCCACCCAGCCAATGGGGCTGTGGATACCATACTGAGTCCTGCCCCTGTATAAAGGGAAGGTTGGGCCACCTGTTTTCAACTTGCTTCTCCAAGTAGCTTCAGTGGAGCTGGAGCAGAAAATGCTGGTGTCTTGGGCACAGGTAGGGTCTTCCCTGCTTCTGTTACTTGCTTTGTCTATCATTTCATCAGTACTCTCATTAGTAGTGTTGCTTTCTTTTCTTTCGGTGATGTTTTATTAAACCATCCTTATCCCAATCCATGGGGTTTCACTGTTTTCCTTCCCATCCCCCAGCTAGGGGTGTGTAGGGAGGAGTGGGGGGAAATCATTCAGAGTTGTGTGGTGTTTAGCTAGCAGCAGAGGTTAAAGCACCGCACCTTTCTAACCTGTTCTTAAATATGCCTAGTAATGGCTATTTCACCATTTTCTCATAGAATTTATTCTAGTGCTTCCTTAGCCTCATTGTAGGACTTTTATTTCACTGTAAATCTCTTTTAGTGGATAGGACAGTTTGTCCTATCCACTGTGAACATGGGATAAAATGTGTAGTCCCTTCTCTTTTATCTTAATTTTTGGCTGTTTGAACACTTTCATTTTTTTTTCCTTTAAAAAGATTTGGGAAAGGGGTAATAATGGTATCATGACTGAGAATATTAGTTGTTTTTTAACTTTTAGTTTGTGGAGGCATGAGTATCTGAATAAGAATCTTTTACCTGATAAATATTTAAGGAAGCCTTAATTTAAATAGCAAGGGTAAAAATAAAAGAAGTGGTGGCATAGATTCAGCAAGTGTGGCAAGAGAAGTTGCTCTACTATTGGGCTCTCTGGTGGATTTTCACAATATACTGAACTTTATGCCATGTACTATTGTTGCCTGGACTAAATATATACAATGAGCTTGGTGCAGCCAATCTTGTTGCTATTCTATCTTCATTAGTGGTAAACTGCTATACAGCCACCTGTGTAGGACCTTGTTTCATGTAGTTTTCCCAGTACTACAAAGAAAGGGGGTGAGAGAGAACCCATTCCTCTGAGATGACTTCCAATTACTGCTAGTTGAGACCATTCTTTCATAGAATGGAAAGGCTTAGAAGGGACCTCGGGAGATCGAGTCCAACCCCCCTGCCAGGGCAGGAACCCTCGGGGCAGGCCACACAGGAACAGATCCAGGTGGGTCTTGGAAGTCTCCAGAGAAGGAGACTCTGAAAAGAGATTGGCCCTTTCACCTTGACATCCACCCTTCTGATATTTGTAAATTTTAAAAAGATTCCCTCTCAGGCTTCTCTTTTCCAGGGCTAAACAGCCCCAGGGCTCTCAGCCTTTCTTCACAAGAGAGATATTCCAGTCCCTTCATCATTTTCATAGCTCTCTGTTGGACTCTCTCTAGTATTTCCCTGTCCCTCTTGAACTGGGGAGACCAGAACTGAACACAATATTCCAGATGTGGTCTCACCAGTGAAGAGTGGAGAAGAACCTCCCTCGACCTGCTGGCCACACTCTTCTTTGTGCACCTCAGGAGACCATTGGCCTTCCTGGCCACAAAGGCACACTGCTGTTCCATGGAGAACTTGTTGTCCACTAGGATGCCAAGGTGTACCCCCATCCGTGGAGCTGCTTTCCAGGGGGTCTACCCCTAACCTGTACCAGTGCATGGTGGTGTTCCTTCCCAGGTGCAGGACTCTACACTTATCCTTGAACTTCATCAGGTTTGCCTTTGCCCCTCTCTCCAGATCTCACTGGATGGCAGCACAGCCTTCTGGTGTATCAGCCACTCCTGCCACTTTAGTATCATCAGCAAA
>JANIJG010016739.1:17814-56886 GCA_024611175.1 Megaceryle torquata | reverse complement strand
GGCCTTGAACACCTCCAGGGAGGGGGCAGCCACAACGTCTCTGGGCAATTTATTCCAATGTCTTGCCACCCTCGTGCAGAATAATTTCTTCCTAAGATCTAATCTAAATCTATTCTCCTTCATCTTAAACCCATTTCCTCTTGTCCTATCAGTCAATGCTCTTGTAAAAAGTCCCTCCCCAGCCTTGCTCTAGGTTCCTTTCAGCTATCGGACACCAATACACCACCTTAACAGATTTTTCATATAAATTGATTCAGATCTTCTTAAGCTATTATACATCAAATTTTTCATCTGGACACTCTGGAGGCAGAAGTAGGTTCATATCACAAATAAAGAATCATCAGAGTGTACCACCTATTTCCAGAGCCCAATCTTCACAACTAAAAATGCTCTTGGGAGTCCCCACAGAGGGCAACAGAGCTATTCTTCATCTTTTAAATGCTGGGCTGTGGAAAACAATAATCCTGTTGCACTTACTTGACAACTAACAATGAGCTACAAGGGTAGTGGATCCACTTGCTTTCTTTTGTGTCTCTGGTATAAAATGAGGGTAGTACCCTAGATCATTCGGGGACTCCTGATATGCTGACCAGAAAAGCTATGCTTTCTGCCTGACTGTCCACACAAGAGAGGATGATGAGAATGAGGTGTTGCTGACCTCTTTAGCTAAAAGCCAACCTGTGTGGCAGCCAGCAGACTCTTGATCTCTCAGTGAGTGTCTCCCTGTTTGCTAGCCACAGCCAGAATACCAAGGCTAAACTTCAGACACAACACAGCAGTGTTAAAGAAACCTCTGTGCATATATTAGATTCTGTTTACTGTGGGTTTGCATTTACATTTTTAGATTACTGAAAGCTGTAGATGTCAGATGTGTACATTCATTTGCAGAAATGGGGATGAACACAGTGATTGAGAAGGTCCTTTCAACTCCCACGTTTGTCATTCATTTTGTATCACATTATAAAGTAAATGAGGAGTTACAGTTTGTCACCTTTCAATTAAACATTTCTAAACAGTGACTTTCACTCTACTGTCAAAAATAAGATGCTTTCTGAATTGAATCCTCTGACGTGACACAGATGCATTGAGGGTGATATTTTTCAAAAGGAATGTCCTTCAGGAACAAACACTTCATTATTCAAAAGGGAAAGGACACAGGTACCTAAATGCTCTTAGCATTGAGCAGCATTTAGGTTAAACCTTTTCAGAAGTTGTTAGTTACATATTTAAATAATCTAAAGGGCATTATAGATTTTACCTCAAAGTTTTCAGTAACCTAAAATTAGCCAAACAGAGGTTCTGTCAGTTTGTTGCTTTGATTAGAGAGGTAAGGAAATAGAATCTCTGTCAAACAAGAAAGTGAAATACTGCTTTTTCTGGACACCTTTAGATTAGAAATTTACTCCATCTTTGGCATGAAAGAGGCTTTTAATGTTGACTTTTAAGACATGCCACAATGGTCAGAGAGACAATAAGGTTTAGCTTTTAAACAGGAAAAGAGAATTATGGCACTCAATTTTTGTCACCCTGGTCACTGTTAATCTGGGTTCAGAAACAAACACCAATGTATTTTAAATTTTGATAACGGTATTCTCATATTTTTTTTTTCCTTTTTATGTTAGTCTAAATACATCACATCAATTATGTAATTATTCCATGAATTCTAGGCGACCCTGAAAATTGGCTGAAGCCAAAATATTTAGTAGAACTTCAGTCAGAAAAAAAATAATCATCAAAATGGTTAGCACAATATTTCTGTAATCTATTACTAAATCATCCAGAATATAAATGTATATCCTTTAAAAATAGATGCTCTTTGACCCTTCATGAAACTACAAAACGGTTCTCATACTATAATAATTTTGAATGATCATTTTAAAAAGCTTCAAACCCAGCACTGTCAATTGCTCTTCTCACAGCCCTAGCTTACATGTTATCAGCATCTTGATGAACGCAGTAGCATCAAGAATCACCCACGACTTGCTCCTGCAGCCCTCAAAGCTTGTTTGTAAACACATCTTAATATGGTGACAATTACTGTTCTGCCCAGCCCATGACTGAATTTAGCTAAGTCATAAAGCAGAGGGGGAGAGAAAGGTCTACATACAGCTGCTTCCCTGCCTATTTTCTATCACACAGAAGATCTTGTGCTGAAGCTGTCCACAGGAAAGCAGGTAAGTAAACATGACTTAGTCAAGCATAGTCAGTTTGCATCTCCTGTCTTCAAGGAGTCAGATGGACAACCCTCTTGTATCATTTATTGGGTAGGCTTCATGTGCAGAAGCATCTTATGTGACCACTTTAAAAACATTTTTTTTTTAATCTAATCCAATTTATAACCTTGTATAAAGCCTGAACTTCCTTGGAAGTCAGAATCTGTGAATGGCTTTTTAGCTGAAGGACTTATTTCTAAATCTATGTTCACTGAATTATATACTAGGTGCATATATTTTGCAGGTACTTAATAAACAAAGAGGTGTTAGACTACCTGGTTTTCTTTATACCTCTATTTTCTTAGATGTCACTGTAATGAGAAAAGGCAGGCTTTAAGTAGCATGGCCTTTATGAGGGATTCATTTGTGAGGCCTAAATACACCAACTGTTCTGCCACACAGTTTTATTTGTGAAGGAAAAAATACAATTGAAAATGAACTATGGACCCAAGAGTGTACTTTCTGGTGGAGTTTATTTAAATCTCTGAGAGAAAACAAGTCTTTCCTGGAGTGCTATTAGCTTTTAACTGTTGATTAAAGAATAGAATTATTTACTGCCTTTAGTGTAGCAGGTCCATCTTCTGTTGAGAAATTACACCATGTTTAAGAGGTTGTGTCACCAGAATTAATTACTGTAGTTTCTACATTAGCACTAGGCAGCCCAACTTCATAAACTGATGAAACTAGGCTTTTCATTTTGGCACTTAGATTTTGGTCACCTAGACCTCAATTTGCTCAACTTCAATGGGTTTTCCTCCCATTATTATTAATAACTGTGTAACCTATCTCAGACTTTTTTTTTTCCACCAGTGTCCTGAAATGAACAAAGCATGTCTGTGTCCATATCCTTTCTGCAAAAGAAAGGAAAACTCCACCTCTGTTAAGACTGAACCACTAAAAAAGGAAAAGGTGGCAGCATTAATACAAGCCATTAAATGCAGGTCTTTTCTGTGTATTTATCAAATTACCTTGAAACATTCCTGGGCTATTTTTTGCCCACATCTCTATGGACATCCACATCTTACCATGATTACCATGAGTAGCAAATTTCCATCCTCTTTTTCTTGCCTTCATACCTTAATGCTCCCCACTGAAGTCTAGGTTTTCATTCAGTCTTATTACAGAGACTGGCTGTTTGACACTGGGGGTTGGTGGTAAAAACATCCATGGATTTATTTTATCTTTTGTGAATAATGATAGCAACCAAAAAGTCACACCATGAGTTCAGGTCCAGTGCAGAAGAGAGCCATCCGCTAGACACATCTTTCTTCACAATCTGACTAGTTGATCATGTTGTGATCAGACGCTGGATTTTCCTGCAGTCACTGAAAAAGGGGAAAAAAAGATCCCTGAGTATGGAAATTGCCACTGAAGGCATAATGAACAGGGCATACAACCAAAACCAACGCGCATAACATTCCATAAGCAAAGCTATCCTGTCTCTGAGGGATTCAGTGCATGGCAGAGCCCTGAGCTGACAGGTACACCTTTCTCAAAATGGATGTTGAAGCAAGCTGGAACAGAAACAGCAAGGAACGACCAGTGAGGAGACCAGAGATGCAGGAATTCACCATTGCTCCCTAATGGAAAGTAGCTCGGGGGTGGCGGGAAGTCCAAAGTACTTCTCTCATCGGCTCCAAACCTTTTCCCGATCATTTGCAAAGGAAGAGCAGATTCCTGATTCTCTGACTCCTAAAAATAGCTTGAGATCCCAAACAGTGATGGCATGACAGGGAAGAGAGCCAAAGCACAACAGCTTTTATAAAATTCCATATTTAAGTTTCTTCTATCTGCCATGCACATGTGGCCATGCTATCCATTAGGTAATGAGATATATAGTTTATTCTAACAGTTTTAGCTTTCTTCCTCTCTGCACGATAGGACTCGGTGTCTGCTGCAAGACTCTGCAGCGCTTGCCTAGCTCCTTACCTTTCACAAAGACCCTGCACCAACTGGTAATGCCAGTAAGTGGTGAGCTGAAAATATGTAGATATACTCACTTATTTGCAACCACCTCCCCCAGAACTGGCCACAGGCTGCTGTACTCACCCATGATGAAATCTTGGCTATGCTGTTTTGAAACAGTGCTGTCAAACTCTGGATTAAGGATGGGCAAAGTGGAAGACGCAGCCCGAGTTCTTGTTGGTTGACAACCACTATATCAAGCCTGTTGACCTAATGTGCAGCTGGAAAAATAGCTTTTTCTGGTCCACAACCTATTCCTACTAGGCATTAAAATTAGCAGGCAGGGCAGGTTCCTGGTCACAGCAGGCCCAAAATAGTAGGTGACGTGGCATTTTGACAAACAGCACATGCTCAAGAACCAATCTGAGTTACCAGAGGGATCAAAAAAATTATAGGAAAATGTCCTTGCACTTGTGGTTCCATTTATTATCTATCAAGTGACTCTCAGGGTAATCAGCTGCAGCAATGGTAACCATTCATAAAGCTTTATGTTCAAAGCTTGCCAAGCGAGCAACTTGTGAGAAGAGCAAGAAATACATTCAGCTGTGAAAAGCCACGGAGAACACTGGCAATGCTAAGCAAAGGAAGAAGTGGGGGAGAGGAAGAAGAATTCTTGAGACAAAAGTCAAATCTTTTAGCGTGGAAGAAACGTAACACGTTCTGCTTTGCTATCAGTTCCCATTTTCTCCGCAGCCAGCCGAGGACACTGTGCAGCCTGCGGTGACCAGCCGCTCTGTACTGCGCTGCCATCTCGTGTTTGCCTGGCAGAACTGCTCCAAAATAAAACGAGAGTTGCAAGCTATGATATTCCATGTTCAAGCAGAATGAGCCTACCCCTTTTACATTTTTTTTACCATTTAGTTATGAATGGAAGGATGTCCCATAGAGCCGTGAACTGGATACAAAGCTTCTAAAGCGCTCATTGCAGGAACAAACCCTTAACCTGGAATTAAAAGAGTTAACAACGATGAAACAGCTCTTTACAAGACTGCCAAAAATCAGAGAGAAGGAAAAAAGCCTTTTAAATATTTTAATGATCTATAGGCAAGACCTCAAATCCAGCCACTGACACTAAATTTAAGCGTTGGCATTTGGGATTATACAGGGTTGGTGGGTGTGGGTTTTTTTTGGTTGGTTGGTGGGGTGGGCTTGTGCATGTGCTTTGTTTGTCTGTTTTGTTTTAATTCTCATTTGTTTGGTTTGGCTTTTCTTTGGGTGTTTTTTCTATATTCTGACACCTGGAAATTTATCTCCCATTCTGGATTCTCCATCCTTCTCTTAGACCACAGTCAATTGTCTTTCACAGTGCTGAGATTACCAAGAAAGCTGTTCCAGACATTTAGCTGTTCTGTAATTAACGGAGCACGAGAGGGCTGAACGGGAAATTTGGTGCTTTCAGCACAAATGCCACGTAGAAGAAATGAAACAAACAAACAAACAAACAAACAGTTCAGACCTTCAGCAGTGGCCAGACTTGTAAAAATTATAACTTAATAGGCACCTTCATAGTGGCCAGCTTCTCCAGCCATACTGCATGTACTGATCTGCTGTGCAAATTTTAACCCATCTGTCCAAATGTATGCCTTGATTTGCTGGATAAAAAAACGCATCCGGCAAGATCAAAGAACTGTCACGTCTTCAACTTGGTGGGTGTCCTGCCAACTTTCCCTTGTGCCTCACTCTATCCTCTTCAAGCTCACTTGGAAAATAAAATAATAATAATTAAAAAAAATCTCTTCCTGCTACTTAAACCAGTTTTAGACTGCCCAATATAAACAATTACACCCGAGAGTGTGTACTGTTAGGAGCCCTAGTAGGCTGCAGTTGCACAGAGCCTGCAGCCCTTTCTTGTGAACATCACCACCACAGCAGACTGGCAACAGCATCTGCACTTAGGCATTTTAGCTGTGTGTGTTAAATGCAGGCTAAAGGAGAGACTTCTGAGGATACCACAGAGATGCAGGCTCTAAATAACAAGGTTGAGCTGGGCACTATGTGGTTATCACAGTGATATCCCAGCTGTGAATATTAAGTTCTAAACCTCTCAGGGACTGACTGCCACCTAACCAATACCAACTCTGTGGCTTGTCTCTGTGGACCTGTTCTGCACTGCCCAGCTTCCTTGCCTCTCTGCATAATTGCCCTTCTGTTTCGCTCTACCCATGATTTTTTCTGCACAATTTCCAGAGGGTACTGAATGTCACAGATCCACCAGCCCTTCCAGGCACATGTCCATCACTAGGATAAGGTACCACCACAGTGTTTGGGCTATTTTAGCTTTGGAAGCTGGTACTGACATAGACACTGACTTGGCTGCTAGCTTTCTGTAAGCAGCTGGGACAGCAAAATGAGTTCTCTAAATATAACAACATAGGAACTAATTTAGTTAAAACCATGTTTAAAGACAACCTAACTGGGGCTAGTTAAATGTTACCTGCTTACACTTGGTCCCGACATGCAGAGAAGTATAGCTGTATTGAGACTGACTCAGATATTAATTGAAAGAAATATCTTGATATGCTTTGATGGGAAATCATTCTATAAACTGAAGCTTAAAGAAAGAGTATTGCTGCAACCCAGGAGACTTGCCTGAGCCATTCTGAAACCACACACCAAGGCGTTCAAATACGCCAGGGAACATACTCCTCTCCCACACGTTCTCCTCATTCTCTTGCACTGTTCCTTCTTTCTCTAGTCTCACGTGCCTCTTCCTAGCTGCTGATAAATGTGCTACCTGATCCCTTTAAGATGGAGAAATGCACACTGTTGGGTCTGTACTACCTGACTACACTAAATTGCCAGCTGCCTTTTTGGAATGGAGTTTTTCCTAGGCTTTATGGCAATCAATCCCTGCCTACAGCAGGTCCAGCTGCTCCAAGTTGCTCAACAGTCCATCCTCATCCATTGCTGCCACTTTTTACTTGCTACCTCTTTCATATTCTTGAATACCTCCTTCTGTTTTCATTGGGCTTTTTTTGTTGTTGTTGTTTTTAATCTGCCTCATGCCTACTCCTTTTCCCACTTTCCTCCACTTTTTCTCCTTCTGGCACTTCCCCTTCTCACTACCACAGAAGCACATTAGCTTTACTACAAATAGGTGTTTGAAATTGCACCAGCATCTGCTCTTACTAGCTTTTTTTCTGCCTTGATGAAAGTAACATCCTTCCTGAAACAGAACACTGGTGAAACTGGCCTTCAGAGGAACGGGAGAAGCAGCAATGACAATTTTGCCTCCTACAAATAACACAGAGATGGAAGAAGATATATTTGTTTTCCCTTTGATAGCAGATGTTCTGTCAGGTTTCTTAAAAGAGCCCTGATCTCTGTAGATATGTTGAAGAAGCAAAAGTGATAGTCTCACTTCACACCTCTGGGAAGAGCCTTCTGGATGAGAATGACGAGTCTAATCCAAGTCAGAAAAGGAATCATGAAAGCTTATGATAACAATGACTCTAAGAAACAAAGAGGAGGAGGAGAAAAAGGCATGTGTTCTCAACCTTACTTTCCAGTGCCCAACCAGCTTCTGCAACTAGATTAGAAAGGCAGCACACAAACACCATCTTTAGCTCTCAGCCTTTCTCTGGGCTGTAATTTCTGTTCTGCTGTGGACTGTAACTTAGGGAGGCTGTGAATGCCACCAAAAGCTTAACTGCATATTTTACTGAGTCAATGAAAGATACTTTAGCCTATATGTGACAGCTCTTTGAAGAGGTGTTCTCAGTTACTTCATGCCCTCATTGTTGCAACTAAAGGCCAAACAAGCTTTTAACAATATTTTACAGAAAGTAAACATCTATTCAGAAAAAAATATATACATATCTCAATGTTAATAAAAAAACCCCAACCAACCAAAACACAACACAAAAAATTCAAAATCACCACCAACAAAAAATACCCAGGCTTTTATCCACAAAGCACAAAAGGAAAAAAGGTACAAATCAAACATGTACACTCTCTATTCTAGTACTGTACCTAAAAGCAGGAACTTCAGAAAACCACAAACCCTAAAAACCACTATCTGATGCAAAGTCAGTCATGGAGTTTCATTGGCAGCCTATAGGAGAATTCAGAGACCTCTAAATTCAGAGCCTTCTAGAAGGTGCCAAAGCCAGTTAAAACAGCCAGTAGGTCTTACAGGGTACGATGACTTTGTTTCTTCAACTAAAAAACAAATTACATAGTGCCTGAAAATTGGATTCATTCTTTTTCCAGTTGGTTCCTAAAGTAATCTCAGCAGAGACCAAAGCTGATACCTAATGTATGCTCAGCAGCTTGCACAAACCGAACAGCAGGACAAGAACCTACAGGAGAAAAGCAGTGGACATGTTCATGGCAAGATCTGAAGGTGACAGATCAGATGGCCAAAGACTACCTTGCCAGGAAGAACAGATGCAAGACAGGGAGCTTGGTCTGACACTTAACATTGGTGGCACAGTGTGGCCAGTTTTCTTTTGATCCAGCTCTTTGAGCACAGTCAGATGCATTACTTCAGCTCAGCTGGCTAGCTGCTTCATCCTCCAACATGACAGCTTCTTCAGATAAGCTGACAGAATTGCACACTATTCTGAATCGGCCATTACCTGATTTGTTATTCAGATTAAAGCATTTGGAGTTAGGAAAGAATAAATACCAACGTTTTGCCAATGAATGTGAAGCCCAGCAAACCTCTGGCATGTCAGGCTGTAGTGATGAGTAACCATCAGAGCTAAACTAACATGCTGAAACCATGCAGATGACTCACTACCAGTAGGCTCCTGGACATTGGCTATTCTGGTCCTGCTTGGGCTGTCTGCTGTTTGACTCAACTAAGTGAAAAAACCTACCACCCCAAACATGAAAACACGCGTACAGTGGTGATAGCTGATAGCTAGGAATTCTGTCCTAGCAGAGAAAGACAACACTGCAAGGAACCTGCTTTTATAAATACTTTTTTTTTTTTTTTTGAGACCTGCTACTAAGTAACCACATGACTACCATCCAAAATGCATTAAAGCTTTCACCATCCTAATAAAGCACAAGGTTCAGGCTTCTTTAGATCCAAAGCTGTCAGAATCATATGATCAACAATCTTCTTCCTTCCATCTTTTAAATGGAGAGATACTAATGCTCGGTCTCTAAGACTTTGAATATTGGCTTAATAAAGGGTCATTGTTCATTTGGCAGTAACAGGAAACTAATGTTCTACTGCTGGATCAAATAAGACTTTATCAAAGGATAAAAAGTGAGCTGCATTAATTTGAATTCCAGGGTAGAAGCCATACAGGAAGATAAGCTAAATGACATTAGAGTTTAGTAGGAGCTGCCTGAATATTTATTCAATATAATTTGGAATAAGGATACAAACTGTCCTAGTTAGGAACAATCTCATCACCAGAAATTAAGGAAAAATGTGATTATGAATTTGCCAAATTGAGTGTTTTCCTTAGCTTTGAGTTAGCATGCAACTGAACACAGAGATTATTTTCACCTAAAATTTCTTTGTGGAAAAATAGGGAACAAGGTTTCAAGGAAATAAAGGAGAAACCATCTTTTTAATGTCAGGAAATACAAAGCAGCGTATATTAAAATTCCTTCTCTCCTTAAATGTGGAGATTTGTAATTCCTCAAATATATTACTGCTTGAAAAGCAGGAATAATCAGTTTCAAAAAAGATAAAACATACTGTAATTGAGAATAATGGATATGCAAATGCTAGCAAGAATTTATTTTTAAAAATTCTGCTCTTTTAATAGATAAGCTCTCTTTAAAACTATATACTAAGTCATCAGCTTTGAAGTTTCTCCTGCCTGCTAAGCATGTTACAGTATTTTAGCATAGGATGTTCACAACTCCCAAAGTCCACCTGCTGACATACTTAAAAGTCACAGGGATACTTTAAAAAGTTGTTAAAAATTCTTGCACCACAGAGAACTGCGCAGGTACATTTTTGTCCTCACAGAGTGTCTTTCTAACCTGACATTTGATTCAGCAAAAAACCATTGTATTTGTGGATTCTGCCCTAAAGCAATTTTTCAGATGAGTTAAACAATTTTGACTCTTAACTTGCTAAGCTGGTGGAAATCTGAGTGTGCATACTTATAACTCACTTCAGCCTAGCTTAAATTCACCTTATCTGAATGTAGCCAACTCAAGCTTTGCTTACGTACATAGCCTTAACCAGCAAGTAGTACCCAACGTGTATTATCGCAGTTAAACATATCAGCATATATTAAGTTTTAAGTAATTTTTAAGTAATTTGTCTTGCATTTTTTTGTCAGCATAAACACAAAAATCAGCTTTTATTACAATGTTCCTACTTGCTATATTATTTTTACTTCAGAAATATTCTAGTTTCATATCTAGAACCAGATCCAGCTTGCTTGTTAGCTTTTTTTTCCCCCCACCACAGTTACTGGATGCAAGACATTTTAATTATCAAATCTGATGACTTAGGAGTGGTATGTCCCAAAGTCACAGAGCTGGATAAGGTAAGTCTGGCTGATGCAGACTGAAAGTATGAGTTCGGGTCGCAGACTGCCTTGGAAATACCATGCTCAGTATACAAGGGAAGAGCTTATTCTGCAGGTGTGACAGCTCCTTCTTGTGGAAATTCACCCGTGCACTAAGCAGCAGCAACTCCCCTCCTTTACTAGGAAAAGACAACAACTCTCATGGAAGAAATGAAAGGAAAGGATGAAGTTATCTTTTGAGTAGTTTGTACATGAGTTTTTCCCAGCAACCACTAATGGATGCTTGCTTGAAGTTTTTATTGATAAACATTCAATAATACTCAAAATAATCATATCAGTATATTCAGAAACATTAACTACCTGCTGTGCTTAGTTTTGAGCTCACAGAGGTGACCGTTTTTCATTGGTTTTGCTAAGTCCTTGGGTGGAAAAATACCTTTTCCTGGTCTTGCAGGTCACATCTACATCATCATCCCTTCAACACAAGAATGTGTTTTGATACTTTGATACTTTTGATACTTTGATGTGCTTTGATACTGTAACTTCCATAAATACTTGTGGGGATGAATTTTACCATCTCACCAAGCAGGATCTCCAAAAAGCATCCATGTCTTAATTTTCTTTGCCTTCATCCCACAAAACTAGGAACAGGGGGACTTTCTGGTCTATCTTTAGGCATTTAAGTCCATCTGAAAATCTGCCCTGTTCCTCCTCTGGGAAGTCAGCATTTTGTTTTCAAACCTCACATGCAAGAAACAAATGATCACTACTGAATTACTGAATCCTTGGCAAGCAGAAGCGTTACATTAGCTGGCAGATTCCTTTCTGGAGACTAAAATACAGCAACATCTGCAGTCTGGAATGTAGCTGGTGACCCACCCTCCCAACCCAGCATAGGCAACATTCCCTCCAGGCACTGTACACAGAAGAGAGTCAAAGAAATTGTTTTAATTAATAGCCATTCACTAGACAAGGTTTTAAGCTAAATATTCTTCTTCTTTTGTTTTATTTTCTTACTAAGGCATTTTGGAATCATACTATTTTACTATTTCAACAGGTCTGTTCTTGTTCTTCTATCATTTGCATGCATAGATATTTAAGAAATTATTATCCCTTAGATCACCCCGCAGATAAAGATCCTGTTAAAACAAATGCAAAACTATACAGTTAGGACAAGCGTCCTAACAAATACACTCTGCTAATTCATTGCACACAATTCAATGCATATTTTCAATGCCTAAGTAAAAGCTGTCATACTGCTCTCCAGCTATACTATAAATTCTGTTGATGAGCTGGTGCAATGCAGCTGACTGCTACCAGGTATATAAATGATAAGCAGACTAGTTGTAGGAATCCTACCTGGGGACATAAGAGTTGTCGAACTGTAGTATAAAACCACATTTAATATTCCTAGGGGCCAACAGCGATTCATCAATCCAGGAATATGCTTACATTAATGGGGCAACCCTTAGCCTCACCCTCAGACTTCAAGTATACACCTTCAGGGTTGTTCTGGGGTTTCAGCTTTGTGGGGTTTTTGTGTGAGTTTCTTTGTTCATTCTACTGGGTAAACATCATCATAATGCATTTTGGAGAGTACACGAGACGTTAAGATGTAACGTGAGGAAGATGTGTCACCACTGCCTCCGAAATCATTAGCCCTACAGTACTAGTACTTGTACTACTACCCTCTCCTGTACTAGTATTTGGTGAGACAGGTTAAAGGCCAAAACTAATCCAGGGAAATCTCATAAAACAGCACAGAGGATGGTGCTCCCCCAGTATGAGAGCAAATAATTAATTTCCTAGTTTTGCGGCAAACTTATCTTTAAGTTTCTCTCAGATGAAAAATAGTATTTCTTTAGACCCTGACAATATCTTAGGAAGACTGATTAGTTACAATGGTGCCTTCTTAAAATACAAAACCAAGCAAAAGCCACAATTCCTTTTCTCTTTTATTGATACTGCCAATGTGACTAACTTTACGCAGGGAGATTGCTTTCCTAGATTAAACACTTTTTTTGTTAATTTGGAAGGAATGCTTTTCCTTCTATACCTCCTAAGGTTATCCAATTAACACACAGTTACACTTTTAGTAAATTTCCACATTTGTAGCTTTTTTTTTTTTTCAGATCCATGTAAAGGTTACTTGGCAAGAATACATGCATATGACATTAAATGGAGACCAATCCACCACTAAAAGGTAACACACAGAACATAATACAGTACTTTGACATCATTTCAAATAAATACCCACATACAAATGTAGTAAATTTTAAATGCAACAATATTTCTTATGAATCAATACTGTAACAGAAGATGGAAATAAGTCCCCACATCTAGGAATAATAATGCTTTTTTTTTCCAGCAAACAGAAATCTTTTCCCCACTGTCAATATTATTTCAATTTGTACTTTTTTTTTTTGAGGAGTGGGAAGGCTCCCCCCCAGCAAGTACCAATTTAATCATTCACGTGAGCCTCAACAAACAGTAGAGATATGGGTAACGCTTGTTGATGCACTTCTCCGTTTCTGTTTCCTGAAATTACAATGATTAGATACAACATGCAAGAGAAGATATCAATGTTTTATTGTTCACATTTGCAAACAATACTATGGTTAACTGCATCCACCACCATACAAAGCTAACATAACATTAATATTCCTGATACTTTCTCTGTACTGTTACCACAAATGTGTTAATATATCTTGCTCGTCTGTTCAACGTGAGTCCATTTGGTTTCCAAAGTGGATTTCCGTTTGTTTTAAGTTTGTGTTGATTTTTCTCTATACCCCTGAATTTGCAAGGATTTGCACGATGAAATATCATTGACTAACAGAATTTTTTACAATTTCTTGAATATATAATCTCTATAGTAAGACTACCCATTAAAAATGTGCGAAAGGGGAGTTCACTTTGCACTTATTGCTCCATGTCTTTAATAAATTCCAAAACAGCCATTCCGTGTCTTCTAAGTTACAGGACTTAGACTAAGCTATTCTAAGAGTCTCCCTTAAAATGATTAAAGGCACTACTGGCAATAATTAATGACAGAAAGGCGCCGATATATAACACCCTATCACTGACAACTTTAGAATTTTTCTTTCTAAATGTACCATAATTTGGCACAATAAAATGAAAAAGTAACAAAACAATTCCAATTTGGAATTTAACTGGTATAGTTGTATAAAATTCTGTTAATCAATAATACTTCAACCTCCTAAAACCCAGGAACTCTGGAATTTATAGGTAATACTACTTATTTAATATTTTTCAAGTGCCTATTACTGTTTTAACCAGAGCAAAGTCAAGTTTTCTTCTTGTTACATTGAACTATTCCTAAGAATAATAATACAATGTGAAAAAAATCCCAGAATTTGAATACCCTGGATTTCTTAATGAACATGGCAGTTACAAATAATAATAATAAAAAAAAAATCAGTAATTCAAACATATAAAGCTTAATATTTTATAATAATAAAAAAGCTGCTGAAGCACAGCACAGTTTAGCAGAGCTCCTGTTTCTTGTCGAAATTCTTTTCTAATCAATCTAGAACCCCCACCCCCCAATCTCTGCCACCTGCTGATGTAGAAGTCAAAAATCACAAGTCCAAACTGGAGACTATGAACACAAACCACGGCTTTTATATAAAATCTTCTACATAATGAATTAAAGAAGCTAAAGAAAAATACCAAAGTATCAAAAGTGCACAGGTTTAACAATCAGATAAAAAAAATGAGCATCTGCAATGACATAAGAAATTCCCCCATCCAAACATTTTTAGTAGATCATAAACTAGTACGGTGATCATTACATTTGAAGTAGGTTTCTTCAGCACTTGTAAGTTTTCTTACTGCAGCAGCACTTATAGGTAAAGCTTGTTTGTTTTATAGCTTCAGACATAAAAGGAAAGTTTCAGGTAGTATATAGGAAAAGGTGTTTTCAAAAGTTAGGACCAGGTCAGTGGTTTCCATTCTTTGTGCAATGGTTTACCACTTTTAACCATAATGAAAGAGGCTAAGAAATGGTGTTGCACTGTTGGAAAGGCCTTCTCCAGGGACTACTCTACAGCTGAAAAATGGAAAAATAAAATAGCATTAGAAAAAAAAAAATATCAGTGTTTATTTCTCAATTAAAGAACTGAAAACTTAAAACAATATGCTGCAAGAGCAGGTTAGTTGGTTGAGGATGTCTGTTAGCTTACTGGTGTAGAAGCAGCAGTCACTTAAGCTCGCGGGGGTTTTCCAAGCCGATGAAACAATGCTTTATGGGCTTAGCCTAGAAAATCAACAGCTTTGCAGAAAGAAGGTTTCTTACAAGTACTGAATAAAGCTTTGCTCTTCAAGCACAAGTTAACAGCAATGAATGTGCAAGAAACATTTTCAGTGAAGCTTTAGGTTGTCCAGAAACATGCAGGTCAGTATATCATGCAGGCCAGTGCTGAGAGTATCATTCAGAAGAAGAGCCTGCTTGCAGAGGCAGGTGATGGCTTAAGGAATTTTCTGTGCTTTATCCCAACCCATTCAAAGTGGTATGAAAGACTTACAGCAAATATAAGCTTCAAGAAATTGTTAATCAAGAATTACAAGTCTCAATCATAAATATTATCTAAAAATACAAACAGCAGGATCAAGTCACCTTACCACCATTCCTTCTTTTTGTAACAGGTGCTACAAGAAGTTTAACCATAACCTTGACACAGCTCAAACAGCAGTCAGGTTGGCTTTTTTGTTTTTTTAAAGATTCACAGAAATGAATGAAGATGGAAATGACTACTAAGACTAGTGGGCTAATATAGCGAAATTGTTCATACTTGGAACTGAAAGTATGAGCCAAGACCGGTTGTAATAGTCACTGCCTGGTAACATTGGAATCTTTACAGAAAGTTCCCATTAATTTGGAAAAAAATAAAACCAGACAAACCTAACAATGCATTCGGTTAGTTTCTCCAATTGACCCTTTTGCCATTAGTATTTTGCAAAAATACTGCCACCAGAAACGTGAAAGCAGTGAAAACTGTATTAAAGCTCCCTACCACAGTGGAAGCAAAACTGTACCTGTTTCTATCGGTGCAGAGAAAGGTAGCACTCAAATGCCTGCTTTTACAAAGTATTCTTAAATCATACTTAATGCAGGAATGAGAAGAATAAAGGCCTTTTGGAAGATTGTGCAGCAAAGAAGAGAAAAGCAGGATTGAAAATTTTTTAAAAGATGTCTCACTTCTAAAATATCAAACCTGCTATTTAGCAATTTTAAAGCTCAAATTCAGGAGAATTCAGTGTTTTCTAAAAAAAAGTAATAATAGATGCACAGAGCTTAATTTCTAAAGCCAGAACTGCTATTTGTTGAAACTTCTCAAGCAGCGATGTTCAAGCAACGTATTAGACTTAAATCCCTTGGAGTTTCCGATCTCCTCTCAGTATCAGTATTATTATTATCATCATCATTATTATTTTTGTTGTTAAATGCAATGCTGGCATCAGACTGTGGCATTCTGATGTTTCCCAGCTTTGCAGCAAGGTTTCTCCAATTTCATTGTTTAAGCTTTCACTGCATGAATTTAGAAGTCTTCCCCCCAAGTATCTGGGAGCTAAAATCCCCCATGGTTTCTCCTCACTGGGAAAAGAAGCTGTGCTCCTTATTACCTTGTCTTAGTACTGTGCTATCTCCTGACTACTTATAGGCAGAGCGGCAGGGCACAGGAAGCAAGCTGTTGATCATCTATATGAAATGGTCGTGAGATGAGGCAGTACCACACTAGGAACAGCTTTATAAAACACCACTATCAAGCAGACAACTCACCAGTCTCGCATTGCTTTTAGTAATACTATAGGGCATACAAAATCATTTGAAAGAGTACAAAATGAACAGGGCTTTACATTAAAATAAAGTTTGAGGCTAGGCACTTTGAAATTCTGGTTTAAAGAATAAAGTGTGCCTTGTTGCACTCCACAAATTTTCCACAATTTTCGAAGCAACATTTTCAATCTTTTTCTCTTATCTAGGCACCAGTTATGAAGTACACTTTTGTATCATCAAACTTATTGTAATTAGGTGGCTAAAAAGGCCCCTTAAAAGTTCAATAGCAGACAAAGGTTTATTTGTTTTTAAAGATTAATATGTATACTAAGCTACTCCATAAGGAATTCTTAGCAGGATGACCTGGTTCAATTTCCTGTGCCTATAATGTAGAGCCCTGTGAAACATGTGCTTGCATAAGGAATGCAGTATCTTGTGTGTATTAAAAAAAAAAAAAAAGATCAGAGCTCTGAAATACTATCCTATTTAGATTAATACTGAAAGCTGAGAAAAAAACTGGTTTGTGACTGACAATACTAGACCAGAGTCACATTAATTCTACACATATATGTTGTGTGGCTACAGTAATATATAAAACAGATTCTTTCCAAAGCATTATGCTTGTAAGGAGCAACATGAGACCATAAAGATCCTTTCAGGACATGACACTTTTCCACAGCATTAACTTCTTAAAGTGGAACTGTCTACCAGGTAGGATCCCAGTTCTTAAAATTTAAAGTTTTATACCAGATGGGGTAAATATTGCATATTTTTAATATAAATGTGCAAGTTTCTTCTAGTTAACCCTCTGAAGAGAGGGAAGCAGAGTCTAAATAATGTACCCTACCATGGTTTTTTTCCTAGCTTTTATAGCCTATAAAAGCTTTAGGACTTTGGTCAGTGGTGATATGACAGCAAGTTCTTAATATCTGCCCCAACAGGCAAACTAAGTTAGGTTCCAGTTTCAAAATGCTCTGCATTTTCAAGACATACCTCTAATTTTAACGTTTGCTTTTCACCACTTCTTAAGCCACAATAACAAGAAAGGTTTTCTGTTAGTTTCTGTCTGTGAAAGCATTTACTGAAGTATGCTGCAACCCTGGAGAAAGGATCACGTTTGTGCTATACAAACTACAATTAGTAGCACCAGACATACTATATCAGGTGTACTCTTAACACTTACCATAAACAGCAAAACCCAGACATGTTAACTGTGGAAAAAAGCTAATTCCTTTCCACTATTAACTTGTTAATAGCATCCCCATACTTATGAATTAGTTACAGTTAAGACCACCATAATACAATTTGTATTACCTGGTTCAACAACATACTAGTACAAGTCAACTCACTGCGACATTAGATAGTGGGGATTTACGCTGACAGTTACAGCATAAAATAAGATGCATAATAGAATTTTTCTACACACCTGTCCTAGTCACAATAGATTTTATATTTCTCACTACAAAGAACCTGGTTGTTAAGGACAGATCCTTCAGACCTGTCCCCACAGGACCGAATATGACTTACACTAGGGTTACTGCTCTTGGCTTTGGAAGCAGATTTTGTGCGCACCCTTTTGGACTGCTCATGGTCTAGCTCCAAATGTTCCAGGCGCTGGGTCAATGCCAGTTTCTGCTGGATAGCCATCCGAAGCAAGGAGTTCAGAGTCTTCTTCTCATCCTCAGCTGCTGCAAGCTGCCGCTGCATTTCATCCAGCTGTGTGACATATTCGTCACATCTGTAATGAAATACATCAATCTTTAGTAACCCCGTTTCCACCTGTAAAACACGAACCCCTTGAACCCGGCTGATACTAGCAGAGTGACAGCTTTGCAGTTGCTTGTGTACATGCTCTTGTAAGTAGGAACTTCAACAAAACCGGTAGAAAAATCACAACCACTTTTCACTGGGGTTCTTACAATCCACACTCAGCACTGACATTCGTGCCTTTCAAGGTGTAGCATATTGAACAGCATCCTTAAATAACGAAAGTATGGAGCCCAATACAAAAGCACTCATGTCTAACGATTAAGTAAGATGTCCTTCCAGAGCGAGAAGACACAACGCAGTCAAATTACTTTTGTCACTACTTAACAGAGAGACCACAAAGTCCCTAAGCTTTAGACTGGAAAGGAAGTCTGAGTGCTGTAAAATGACCATTAATGCCAACTGATGAGCACCCGAACTTTGTAGTTTGCTACTTAATACGTGGAGTCCAAATAACAAATTGCCAGTTGTAACTGAAGAGGATTGTTAAAAACATGCATCTCCCATATTTCTACTTTAATCTACTGTGATTCCTGATGTAAAAATTCTATAAATAGTTTTTTATTACCGTTTTCTCTAGAGTCAGTGGCCTTTAAATAATTGTTTTAACATTAACTTTGATGACCAAAACAATTAAACAAAGGAACTGAGTGTTACTGGGAACTCTGTGGGGGAAGCTGTACAAATGTCTGCAAGCTTTTTCATCTACAGTCATTTTCAGTGAGCTCACAAGCTACTTAACTTGCACAGTGCATCATGAACAATTCAAAAAAATTGGTATCTTTACATGTAGATGTGTATTTCCTGCACAAAGACCACCAATTATGTGTATGGGTAGAAAAAATAAATATTCATAGGAACCAGCTGGAATTTACAATGGCCACATCTGTAAAATACAACTTCTTCATAAAAGCAAAAATATTAGCAGAGAAGTTCCTTTTAACATCAAAATGAAAAATCCTTGACTTTAAGGGACATTTATAATCATTAAGTAACATAAAGGAGACTGGGAAGAAAAACCACACCACAAAACGAAACTACATTCACATGCAGATTCATCAGCTGTGCTTATACTAACAAGCCCTGAATTCTGCTCTCCCTGACTTCAAATAGCAGGATAAGGTCTATATTCCTAATTACATTTGCTTGGGAAGAGGAAAAAAGGAAACAAAAACATATTTTTAATAGATACAGAGATTAAACAATAACCCAGAAATATTCATATAAAACCTGCAAGAGCTACAACTGAAACGTAGCTTCTCATACCAGAAGGTTTTGAGTTTGAGGCCACTATGAGAGTGGGAATCTATCCTCACAAATCTCTGTGCATCCTCCTCATGTTCATCAGTCTCTCATACTGTGGAAAAACAGAATGTGAGGGGTTTTTCTCTTTTTAAAGAGCAAAACTAGGAACCTTAAACTTACAAGAAGCCCAGAACCTGCCCTTTTTATAGCTAGACAGATCTTACAAGGCAAAACCAATCCATACACTTCAGTGAGTGGCACCAGGCTAAGGACCAGACCTTACTGAATTTACTAATAATGGTAGAAAGGAATACAAAAATTAATCTTGTGGGCAGAACAGTTCTCCCCTCTTATGGAAGGTGGGATGAAGTCCAGAATGAGGATGTGGCTACAGAAATTAATAGCTTGTAGCACCTCTGCTAATCCCATGCCCTGTTGCTTTAGCTTGTCAGAGATGCACTTTCCTCACTTGAGTCTGTAGGCACAGACTACAAATTACTGGGAGCCCTGGGGTTTCCTTCCAGTTTTCAGGCACACTCGGGACATTTGAGGTGAAAAGCACAAATCTGGTTATATCACGTTACCTTTCTGCTTTCTTTTCTAGCCACACCTCAAGCTCGATTCCTTCAAAGCTCCACTACTGCAAGCCAGGGGAACGTCCAGAAAGTGTTATTAATTCCTTGAGGAATGTAGTGCCATTGCTTTAGCAAAATATGATCTGGCACTCAAGTAATCTGTCCCCATTACCCTTGTTTCATTCTCACTATTGCCCTCCCAAGAGATCTGGGCAAAGTGAAATCATGGGGAGGTTTTTTCCTCCTTTCTCAGCTCCTTTCTTATGAATTAAAAATGTATCCACTTTTTCTGTACAGAACAAGTTAATTTAGCCCCCAGATTTTCAGGTCAATGAAGCAGTGTCAGGATTGCTGCAGTCTCTCTATTCACTGGACTTCCATCTGGGAGGTGCTAATCAAAGCCAGCCAAGGTGAGAGTGGCAGATTTCTCACCCTCTGTAACCCCCTGCACCAAATTTAGGGAAGGGAAAAAAAAGAAAAAGTCTATGAAAAGAAAACAAAACCACTGCAGTAAAACAGAGTAGGGGCTTCCCACACAGTCATGCTAATGTTCCTTAATCCTCTTAATGTTTCGGGTATTCCTCAAATGCCTCTCGATCAAACACAGTCAGTTGTGCCAAACCTGACAACTGACTGGTAACACAGACAAAGGCTTGTCAGAGTCTAGAAGACAGTAAAGTCCTTCGAATGTGAGCCAAGACATAATTAAAGCCATGATTCTGACACCAAAGGGCTATTGTAGCAAGTCATTATCTCATCAAGCTTTCCGTTAGCGCAAAGGTTTAAAGCATCAAATGGCTGTCCTTCGAAATTACAAGGTGTTCAGCATCTCAAATATCTAAATTAGCTTTTTTCCCCAGAAAACTATACAGGGAGTTCTTCCTTTCTTTCCAACCAAAAGGAAGTGTTATGAGCAGCACATGTGCAGCTGCAGTTTTTTTCTATACCTGAGTATAGAAAAAAACTCCATACAGGAGAGGGCTGGGGAGAGGCAGGAGTGTTAACTATTATGACTACAGACAATCATGCATCCTGAACTTGTTTTTCTGATCTTTAAGTCAAATTAAATTGTATAGCCTCAAAACCAAACCTTCCCCTGATACAAGCATGGCTGTCCAGGGTCAGAGAACACTACACTATGCAAAATACACCAGTTGTTCACTTGAACAGAACAAGAGAGGGCTGAAGAATTTCCTAGATGTTGTGTGCCTAGGTGGACTGGGATCTGCCCTACTTAGTTTGCTCAGCTCCTTCCTGCTGTTCACTGACTCCCAATTTAATTAAAAAAACCCAAACAAACAAACAAAACCCCAACCCCCCCCCAACCCCCCCCAAAAAACAAACAAACAAACCACCCAACCAAAACCAAACCAAACCAAACACCCACAACAATTAAAAAGCCCTCCCCCCACCAAAAAAAAAAATAAAATTAGCCTCTCTAAGTACACAGGACACAGCCTCCAGCACTACTGTAGCTTAATGCAGAGCTAGGAGTGGTAGCTATGGCAGCATTTTTGTTCTACGCGTATCTGTATTTTCATTGCTTTGCAGATATAACAGTGTAAGATCCTTCCCATCTACAATTTCATTTGTTATGTGCTCAGCTACTTCCCAGCTGTATACTCAATACAAAAATCACTAGAAGGTCAGAACAAAAAATATCTTTTAAGAACACGTTTGAAAGAATGCAACTGAGCTTTCATGCTTTAAAGAAGAATAATGAAATGAGTGCAAGCCTGTCCTACATTGACACATTCACAGTTTTAAGTGGGTACTGAACAGAAGGCTTTGATGTTGCCCATTTTCTTACGACTGGTAATTAACAACAAAAGAAGGAGCTTAAGAAAACATTTATTAAATTTTTTAAAATAGCAACACCAGCCAAAACAAACATTTACAAAGAGGAAATAAATATCCTCATTTTAAATATAATGATGAAAAATAAAAACTAAGTCCTATAAAACACAACCTGAAGCCAAATTATTGAAAAATATAACCATGGGTTGTCTCATTCTCAAAAGCTGCATGCCACTACAGCCTACAAATGCCACTTGTGCTTCATCATTTCATCATAAGTAAATTCAACATTTATTTAAACCTTACTATGTACAATATTTAATAACATTTACAGCTAAATTCACTACTGAATCAAGATCTGTTCTGGGGGGGGAAAAAAAAAAAGTAACCAAATGTACCTGGGTATAATTCTACTTTTTCTCCCTCCTCTGCAGTCAGTATGAGCACATAACAGCTTCCGAGAAAGCAAGAGAGATGTGCCCGAAGGAGGCCTTTCAGAGAAGCATCAACTACTTTAACTTATACCATGACAGATTAAATCATCAACCTACATAAGAAATTAAAACATGGAGGATTAAAACCCACACTTATTTGCCTTTATTAAAAACTGGGAAACCTATTAGCAGAGCAGCAGTTATTATTACATGCAAATTAGCATTGACTGTATTCAGCTATAAGGTATATTAGCCACATATAAATCTTAATATTTGAAATTACTATTAAAGACTGAAGTTGAACACCTTTTCCCCACCTCCCCTCTTACTCCCCTTACCCCAGCCCCTGGTGAAAACCAGCTCACCTGCAGAGAAAACAACTTAGTATTACTGAAGGAGGAACATAAGGAAGAAGATTATGGGAGCAATAAAGCTACTCAATCTCCTTTCAGATGGTGGCCTTCCACTCTGCGTTGTGTGGCAAATGTAGAGGAGCCCCATGAGATATGTACTGCAGAGCTGTGCTCCTCAGCACCAAGGGTAAGATTTAGAGCCAGTCTATACACGATTTGGATTTTTAAGTGGAAGAACACAGAAGACTGTTACTTGGGACTGATAGCAGAAAACAGGCATGCCTTCAGAACTAGATAATAGTTATGATCTCACCCAATCTGTCCGAGCTGGTCTGCTCTGCAGGAAGTCACACCGGACAGTTTTGCATATCCATAAAACCAAATACATTTGGTTTTTAGGAAAGGTGTTGAAGCAGAAGTATTAAACAGCTTAACCCCACATAAGCATGTTCCAGGTAGAAGAGTTTTCCATGTGCAGTAGTCCAAGTGCAGCTGCACCAGAACTCGCACAGATCTGACTGCAGGACCAAAAGCCCTCTGCTAGGTCAGCATCTTCTGGGGTGTTTTTGGGAAGCATACTAAGCCCATCTCTTGCCTTGATTTGCACAGTTGTGAACCGTGGCGATCTAAACTCCATTTCTTCAAGAATCCCCAAAGAACAAAGTAAAGCACAAATCCTGAAGGTGGCAGAAGAAAGAACACCCAAGATTTAGGTAGTTTAGGATTTCAAATAAGCAAATTCAAGGGAATATCTATGGAAACCTTAGCCAATCACTAATTTGTGATTACTTCCCTGGTACCTTGCACTGGAAACTCACCTGAGTTGTATACTTGAAAGGAATAAATGCGGCAGCCTTTATTTGTATAAATCATCGTGATTTTCACTAGGAATGGAGAACAGTTTATAACCAGCTATAGTTTCCCAGAATGTTCATAGTCAGCCATGGGTAATCAATGGCTATTAGTAAAAGCTATTAATGAAAATAATCAGACCCCAAGTCTCACTTGTAGTTTGAAACACATGGAAATGTCTCCTGCACTGAGATGGAACAGTCAGCCCCACCCTGCTGGACACTACAGCTCTTCTAAAGTTCCCTTGATAAAAACCTCTCAAGAAGAGATCATAAAATTTGAAAGCAAATTCCCTCCTCCAAGAAAACAAAACACCTTTTTTATATTTGAAGGTTGATTCTAATAATCCTATACCACTAGATTAGAAGTAAATGTAAGACTATTGCACAGGCAGGACATTTTGGCCCATTCTTCACTGAAGGGGGGTGGAAGATCTAATCCTGAACTTCCTATCCTATACCACTGATGCTGTGCACATGCTTTAGTTTTTACAGCCTGTGCTCATTGATGCTTCCTATTAATTGCCAGATGAAACCCAGACGTGCCTGTCTAAAACACTATGGATGCAAATTGCTGCTGCTGCAGTAGTCTGCCATGTAAGGTATCTTAAAGTAACTCACTTTCTATTTTGATTAAAAACAAAAGGGCAGAACCTACACAAAAAGAGTGGTGTTGCTTTACTCTGAATATTTCTGTGGCAGCACTACTACAACACAGTGTAATAGTGATGTTTTACTCTCCTTAACATCAAACAAATCACCTCAGCACTCAGGAATTCGTGGTATGGACACAGCCATGTCAAAAAGCATCTGGGAGAAGAATGTAGTATCATCATTGCAACCCAGGTCCAGGGTCTACCTACAAGGGGCACCTTCACCCAGGTTAAGTCTCAGTATATCCCACATTTCAAGGAGCAGATATTTTAATTGCCAGACACTAAATTTAGAGTCTAGAGTAGGCACATTAGTGTTATAAATGTGAGTATGTACAAAACATTGTTCATCACTTTCTGTAGTGTGTCTACAAGATAGCTGAATGCCTTTGTCCTGCCTGGGTGTCTCCTTGTTGGAGACATGAGAGATGTGGGTGCTGGCAGTCCAGACATTTTTCTCTCCAGACATCATTCATCATCTCTACATCAAGCACCAGGAATAGGAGACAAATGCTGTTACTCTCATCTGGGAATCCCATTCTGGAAATTTTCAAAGACACATTTTCTGTATCTGGCTCCTCTGAGAATTTATCCTACGGGATATTTTTAGAGAAGTTGAATACTTCTACTGTGTGGAGTCCAGTATGAAGACCCTTCAGCTATAATTCTCAATCCTGTGAGGATGGCAGTGTTCTCTGCATGAATTTAAACTGCTTTATATTCTGCAGGCCTTTGATGTCTATGAATACAAGAGTGTTTTCCCAAACGTTTTGGATACTTGCAAAACTGACAGAGCTTGTATGATTCTGAGCTGATGTATGTACTCCTTTGAAAGACCTTTCCTCCATTAATGAACAACAGAGAACTGCTAGTTTCCTACGTGTAATCACGGCTTTGTTTCTTTTTCACAAGCACTACCTTCTAATTTTAATCTCGTGTTACATGCTGTCAGTTTTTCCAGTATGTTCTAACACTTGCCCCCTTGCTGACTTGTCGCAGTTTGTCTCTCCTGTATTTACAATTCATGAAACAGTGGAATATTAGTGGAAAATCAGTGGAAAATTAGTAGGGATAGCCACTAATTACAACTAGGCACATTTGTTCTCTGCTTTTCAAAGTCTTCTGCTAGATTTGTTAATCACTGTTTTATCTTTATTTTAGAAGGATAAGGTACGTCTGTTCTCTGGCTCTGGAAAAGAAGAAAATACAGGAACAGCAAAGCCAAAAAACTTGTAAACTTGTGTCTTTACTCAGGGGAGTGAAGATGTATCCTAAGTCACTTCTCAGAGCTAGTTTAAGTCTGTCAGCATCTATCAGGACAAGTGCAATTTCATATAAATATAATTTTTGGTCTGGTTGCCTGACACTGAGCAGATAAGCCAGCAAGGAGCCAGATTGGCTCTTTTTAGCCTGCTTTAATCCACCCACTGCAAGAGTATGACTGTAACCTGTCACACAGGAGATACTTCTGGAGAGAAAAGGTTAGGGTGTCCTCCCATGAGAGCATGTAGCACTTAACATGCAAGTTAAAGACACAAGAAACTTGCAGACTATATCAAAAGACAAAAAAAAAAGAGCAGAAAAATAACACAGGGAAGAGAAAGGTGAAAAACCACACTGTACTTTCATTGTGTAGGGTTTCTGCCATTTTCTATATTTAGTAGAATTTTTGGAAGGATGCTTACTCAAATTCAAGCAAATCAAACTTAAAGAAAAGATGAGCATAATAAAATAAAATAACCTTTGCTCCTTAAAAAGCAAAACTGTGTTTAAACTGCTTTCTTATCCAATCTATGACAAGCCTCTCTCAGTGCATTCTTTTCCTGGCTGTGAAGTGATGACCATACTGGTCTCCAGCTCTTCATCTAACCATCCTTTAAGAACTTTAACCTGAACTAATCACTCAGTGTACTTGTTCTTAATCATCACTTTCAGTGTGCTCTGGAAATTGCAGATTCAGAGGTGTTCTCCAAACAGCTAGCAGAAACCTATGGTGTTCTTACACCCTCTTTCCTTACCAGTAAGTTAACCTAAACAAGCCTCAAGCTTAAATTCCAAACTCAATTTTTCTCATCTCTTTTGATACAACTTTTTTTCTTTTGCTGTTTTGCAAGTTTGAATGACAAATTGCTTGCAGACAATCTAGAAATATATCTTGACCTACAGGTCAAGGAAACCATGCTTCACTCCCACCCCAAATCATAAGAAAACAGAACATACTCATTTCAAGTTCCCTGGAAGCACTTGGGACAAGCTCTTTGTCTAGCAAAGAACGGAATAGGCCTTTCTTCTGCTAATAGTTTAGAGGAAGATTTATTTCAAAGTCACTACTAACAGCCCCTCCTCACACTTAAGTAGGGATTTATCTTGTTCTGTATTAAAAACAAAAACACCACCCAACCAAAGAAACCGTTTTCAATTTTTTTCATCTACTAAATGAGAATTTTAAAAAATGATAATTTAAGCCTACCATAAGATATTTTTGCCAGTTTAAAACAGCAGCAACTCCTGGCTCCCTGCTCCATATGCATCACTTTGAAGCGACCTGAATACCACCAGTAGTATCTACCACTAGTCTGGGAACTCCTGTTCTCACTCACTGCTGTTTCCTTACTTGGTGCTGTTAACATATGGTGTTGGTCACATTAAACTCAGTAAATATTCAAACACTTCAAAAGTAGCCCCTCAAGGATTCATACAGACTTGAACAAAGACCTGAGTGAAACGGGTTAACTGCAAATAGGTGCTCTTTATACTTTTGGGTTACAGAGGTGTAGTTAAAAGTCAGAGACAGTTCAAACTTAGAGTAAACACTGCGTTTTAAAAGACTTCTTTTGTCTTTTGGAAATTTCCCCTGAAGATTTCATTTGAAAGCAGATTAGTTTTTAACTTATATTGTCTAAGGTAAAAATTCTAACACGAGTGGTTTCTGTGAAGCCATATTTTCTTTTGCCAATGTGCAAGAACGTACTCTTTAAAATACAGAACATGCCCACCTAGGTATCGTTGTAGCTCAATTCTGCAAGCATACTGGGGAAGCGACTGCTTTCTTTCCAAGGTTCAATCACATCATGCGAATACAAGCTATTGTGTTTTAAACTCCAACAGAAATACATTTATAACCCTTTCAAAGCAGTAACCACAATAGTGCGTTTTGTATGATGAATTTTGAGAAAGATTATTTTGGGAAATATTCTTTCCAAGAGCCGACTGAGATATCAGGTAAAGGAAAGGAGCTAGATGGCATTCAGAAAGAGGAAGGAGCACTACTTCATGTCTTGTAATAAAGCCAAATGCTGCACCCTCATACATCATTCTCAGGCAGTCTTTATTTACATTTTGCAATGCCAAACCTGTCTGCTGCAAGTGCAACCTACTTGACAAAGTAAAGCAAAAAAGATGTTCAGCTTATCCTCAGATTTTTAAGGAAAAAGTATTCTATCCCCCCCCCAGTGAAGTTTACTAATGAAACCTCAAAATGTTTGATCGTAATACAGTGATACATAAATACCTGTTACAATCTAATTAAGCAGATAAAGTCCATTTTCAGCTCTACGGGGCAGATTTGAATCTGTTTTCCAGTGCTTTCAGTCTGTTTGCACACAGAACAGGATATGTGTGCTGATTAAGAACAGATGGACTTTTAACAGGACAGCTATTGCATGTACATCTACAGTATATTATGCATATCTTGATTTATTCCTTTGTACGATAGCTTAATTTTAGTCATACAGCATTGATTAGAGTGCTGCAGTAGTCCCTCAGGGATGGAAGCTGTTAATCTGTGTTTTGCAAGCCTTCCTTTTTCAGCCTCCAGGCTGAAGTCTTACTGTATTTTCATTACTTATTTAAAATAGCTAGTAGTATTGTCCAATTAGTGGGATTAACCTGCTTTAAAAAGGAAATTAGGTCAATTACTATATTTATGCCCAGTCTCTGACTCTTGGGTATTTTTTCAGCTCTTTCATCCAATAAAATGGGCATCTTCCTGTGGAAAATACATCATGGTGTGCAGCAGTTTGCTTCATCCCACACTCAAACACAACACTGAAACAAAGATGGTGGGGTGAAGGCCCCATCACTTATTATTAGTCTCTGCTGATACAAACCTCTTGGCCAGAGAAGAAATATGACTTACTGTAGACTGTTAAGAGGTGCTCCATTAGCAGGTTCTTCTCAATGGTGAAGACAAATTGAGCTGTTACATACTTCTGGTGTTTGAAACACAGCTAAAAATCGGACTAGAAAACAGTTTTTGAGGTAATTTTTACCAAAGCATCTAGGAACATCCCTTCCAAAACCTACCTTACATGCAACAGAGACTTAGATGAAACAGCCACTGATGGACGAATGCACTTGGCCAACCACCAAGCTACTAATCCTTTCTGACCAGAAATGAGGGAGGGAAGGGGTGACAGTGCCCTACCTACAGTCTCGACTGCTGTTGTGGCATCTGAAACACATCTGAGCGCACTGGGAGAAAGAAGCAATTCTTCATGCTCTGTGCAACTGCCACTGTCTTAGGCCAGACACAAAATACAAGGCCCAGCTGCTTACCTGACATGCAGTGATCAGAACACAAGTGCTCTCAAGACAAAAGGAGGCCCAGCAGACCACATCCCCACTCACTTCATCCCCAGTTTTTTGAGTCCTCCTTTGCCGCCCCCCCCCTTCTTTTTTCCACTACAGTTACTAAGTAAAACAAATTCAGAAACTGCAATTGTTCTCCTCCTCTCCTGCCTCTAAACACTCACAGTTTCCTGTGATAGCTCCAGGGGAGAGCTCAGAGCTCCTAAGTCTTTTGCTTTCAGGAAAAAACTTTTATTCTGTCTCCAATTTCCCCATGCCAAGGAATCCTCATCATTGTCTTCCCAGTAACAAGACAAGACTGACCTCTAGATAACACACCATGAGAAAAGCAGAGAGAGTTACCCCTCTGGTGTTTCTCTGGCAATTCTTCCTATTCACACCAGCTACTCTCTCACTTCCATACTAAGGCAGGAAAATCAATGTGTAAGGAAAACATACTGCAGTAATGTGTAATTTAGACAGACAGCTATGTGCATCTAGGAAAAATAACTGAAAGTTTGCTTTTTCTCTTTCCTCTCAGCTTCAAGATGATCGACAACTAACAAAAAGATTGCAATTTCTATGTATTAATTGCACTCCAGAAAAGGAGAGGGAGGAAGGTAAGAAAGTAGGACAAATCCAGGCTGTACAGGGCATTGCCTTCTATAATGACTTTACCAAAGCTGCCACAATTCATCCTCTAGTATTACTTGGTATCCACTTCTCCCTTCCAAGTTTACCCCCATGCATTGATACTTCTGAGAAAGGCTGAATCACCAGGAAGACTCAAGGAACATCAGAGCTGCTGCAGAACCACTCCCACAAAAGACCAAACAAGAAAAGCCTCAGGAATCCTCATAAGCACCCCTGTGATTCCTTACTATGGCACTTTTTAGCAGATGACAGAAAGAAAACTTCTTCTGGTTTGGTTGGGTTTTGTGGTGCTGTTTGTTTTGTGGGTTTGTTTTGCTTTTTGAAGTGTCCAGAGAAGGCAGGGAAAGAAGCAGTAAAGTGCACATACAGCATGTACATCCCCTTGGGTTAGCTTAAAAGGAAGTGTCTAGGTTACATTAAACAGCATCTTTTTTACAGTCTCTCTTCTCCATCTTCTTTAGGCAATGCATGGAATACAGACACAGGCAAATGAACATTGCCAGGACTATCCCTGTGACTGCCACTGAGCTGGGACTGACACTTTTAGGTAAAGACTTTTCTTTTTCCTGTTTTACAGGATCATGTCTGTACAGGAACCAACTGAATGTTCCTTAGTTGTGAAGCAGACCTGGATTTTTGAAACATGATGTTGTCACCTTAACATTCCCCAAATGAAACGTGGATACTTGAAGGAATCAGTGATAGCAGCAGCAAGCAACATGCAGATCAAAACAGCGCTTTTCAATTCTAAAGCATGGGACCTGTCAGCATATTGGTTTTTGTCTGTTAACATCACAAAGCACAACTGAGAAGCAGCAGCAGGTTCCAAAGATTCATGCAACCCAAATCAGCTCACACAAGTAAATGAAATGATAGAGACACCAACTGCAGGATGGACAACCTAAGAATAATAAGATGTTTGCAACATCTTTACTTTCTTCTGGATCATTACAGGTCAAGCAGAGTCACATCTTCATTCGTAATAAACGTTCATTTTGCATTGTTAAATGTCACTCCTCCTGAGAGTTAATAGCTTGAAGAACCAGGGCTAATCTCGCACCTGAACTAAATAAATAATGCCACAACAGCTTCTTTTGTAGCAACATACTATATCCCTGGCATTTTCCTCAGCAATCCTCAAACATACTGCTAACACTGTAAGCAAAAAACTTGAAAAAAAGGCACCCCACCCCACCCCTCTCTGCATGGGTAGGTGGGCAGGGTGTTCAGGTCCTTCCCCACACAAACAAGGAAGGCGTTCATAGGTTCTTTACCTTGTAGCAAACATTGCTCTCAGGGAAGAGAAGGTAGCAGCATCTTCTTTCAACGCCTTCAGCTCATTTCGCAGTTTCATCATTGTCTCCGTAACCATAGCTTTCTCATTTTCATACTTGCTTTTTAAGTTGGCAAGGGCTACCTCTGCTGTCTATTGTTTACCAAGAAGAACAGAAATGTACCCGTTAATGAAACTCTTCCCAAAGTGGCTGGCTAAGAGATTTCTAATCACTATTCACATAATGAAGCATTTATTTTTTACTTGCATGTTAAACTTCTGGTCAACTTTTCTTGTACAGATTAAATAAAGTTTCATTTCTGAACAGTGAAAACAGATCAGACACATGGGTCGTCGTCTTCCTTTCATTAACCATGCAGCAACATCTAGGAATATACATTTAGTGACACTTATCTCCAACTACTAGAAGAAATTAAACTTTACATACTTCAAGACAAAGAACAAAATAGTCTATTTAGTATCTTCTATATTTAAAGGCAGTCATCAATCACTTGCACAGTTCTCTAACCCTTACAGCATTTTGCCTATCTTGCATTTTGGGACACCTTTATTAAAATGTGCAAAAGAAAACTGAAAGTTTGTATCTATATTTCTTAAACAACACTAAATTATTTTTTTTTAAAAAGACACCTTCAATTTGTATTACTTTAGAGGAGATGATGAACCCCATCACATGGTGTCCTAACAGCACTCATTTCCACCTACTGGACTGCTAACACGTATTCAAATGGCACAGGCCAGTGACCAAAGTCTAATTGTACCTTTCACCCCTGTTATTTTGACCATGTTCTTATATCACATCCTCATCTTGGAAGGCTTGCTTTATTTTGCTATTTGAGAGAATACTTAAGTTTAAGAACTCTCTTACGGGTAACTACTACAATTCTTTCAAGTAGAAAATAAGACTTATCTCTTCATTTTAGGTGTCTTACATTAAATATAATCTGACATAATTCAGACAAGCAGTAGAGCTGAGCTACCTTAAGCTTAAAATGTCTCATGAGTACATGACAAGGAAAAGTCAGTTAGTGCCCCAGCACTCAGCTTTACAGTAGGATAGCTGTGTGCCTCTGATGAAACACCTGCATCAGCCTTGTACCAAACAATCATCAGCAACAAAAGCCCCACTGAATTGAGGGTATGGCAGTACGACCTCAAAGATAAATTCTCTTGTGTTTATGACCTAATTGCCTGACACTGTAGCCTTTACATCTGTAGGACTTGCTTACCTGCTTGTTGGCCTTCAGCACAGTTCTCAGAGTTGCTATCTGTTCTCTCTTGGTGCTCAGCAGGGACTTCAATTTCAGGATTTCTTCCATGAGAGCTTCCTTGTCTTTGTCCACCACCGGCCCAAGTTCTTGAGTAGCAACACGCTGCCTGGACAACTCAGTTGTTCTGTCCACAGCTGCTTGCAGGTGTTTGATCTGATCCCGGATTATAGCGATCAAATTGTAAATGTTCATCGGTTCCTTCCGAGGATCTGACACAGGAGAGGGCAGAGATGACACTGGAGATGGGCTGCTGTCACCGCTTCCATTCTCTGCCTTTCCTAGCTCTATAGTTAACAGCCCCTTAGAAAGAAGAATGGGAGACCTTCTTCCCTTGGTCTCTGGACTACTGTGTCCACCTTTACCTTCCTTGTAGTAATCCAGCATCACTCTGTTGGGAGTTTCATTGTTGCACATGCAGACGTGGTGGTACAAATTAGCCAGTTCTTCACTGAAGGTGACTAATTCATCTTGGGCCACACTGAGGCTGCCCTGTGTTTCTCCAGCAACATCACTGACTTTCTTCAGCTCTTTCTCCAGCCTGGCCACCTGTTCTCTATCATGCCTACTGGATTTTTCTAGTGAAGTGATCTTTTCAGTGAGAGCTTGGCTCTCGGTCTCATATCTGCTCTTCTCTTCCTCATACTTAGATTCACATTCTTTGTATTTGGCCTTAAGATTTTTGAGCTCTTCCTTTAGGTCTGTAATCTCTGCCACAGCCACTTTGTACTTGCACTCCAGGATCTCTGGCCCATTGATGTCAACTTCATAATAGTCTCCATCTTCATGGCTGTCTCGGTCCTTCTCATTGTCAAGGGCAGACTGACGTTCCTTGCTGACCTGGAGCTTCTTCATCGCGTTCAGATTTTCTGTGAGTCTGCCAACTTTCTCATGCTGCTCTGAGAGGGCCCCTCGGGTATTTTCCAGCTGCTTCTGAGATTCCTGTAGCGTTGTTAACAAGTTCACCTTTTCTCTTTCCATCTGAAATGCAGGAACACATAAAAGGAACTGTATCAGTAAATGGCTTTATTTTAAGAGATAGCAACTTAGTCAAGGTCCATATGGTTACAGAAATCCAATCACTTGCACATTTTGGAAAGGCTATTTAATTTATTCTACAACTACCTCAAACACAGCATTGCCTTGCCAATTTTTTCTCATTTCCAAGTGAAAATGCCCATTTTTACACACTTCTTCTGTAGCTGATGGTCTCATTGTGAAAACATCCTTTCAGCTGAAGATAAGCTAAAGCTTACTGTTATCTCATAAATTATCAAGTAAATATTAGAAAATATGCAGCTAGTCTATGGTGGAAGCTTAGAGCTTAATGAAAGACTAAGAAACACCAAAACCTTTAAAGTTCCTCCTCTTAAAGTTCTCATTTAGAAAAAAAATCCAGCAATTTTCTTTCCATGAAGGCTTTTTCTTATAGAAAACTTAAAAAATATTTGATAAAATAACTTGAAAACATTTCTGGGCAACACAAACATGTACCTTGTTTCAGGCTCTCCAACCTCCCAATAGCAGAAATTTAACAGAGATGTTTGGTACCGATTAAAACTTCCTGTTCTTTGAACTAATGACAGAAAATAGTTATGGTGCTCAAAACTCCTTTTGATGAAGATTATTGGAGTAACTATTAATTTTTGAACAAATTGCTATCTTTCTCACTAGTGAGATAATGTAGATACTGCATAGAAGGTTCATTATAACTTTCCTACAAACTTAGGACATGACTGCCAGTTTCTCTCCATTAAAAAAAGAAAAGTGTGATATGTTTTTCTGATTACAGACATTTAACATCCTCCAATTCTAAATCAGAGCCTTTACAAATACAGTTCATACTGTATGGCGGGCACATGAGATACTGAAGAGACTGAAATTACAACCCAAATAAACTCTAGCAGCTATCTGGAAGTAAACAGTTGTTTAGGAAACCCATTTTACCTGTACAAGCTGTTGTTTCAGCTTCTGGATTTCAGAAATGTTTAATTCGCTCAGAAGATCTGAAACCAGGCTTGGGGCTGGAGGGAAGCTGTCATTTTTCTTGGGTGTTGATGTACTATTCTTGCCATTGCTGAGTTTGCTGAGGCAGTTTTGTTCAAATCCATTCATGATTTCATCGTTATTGGGCTCTGTGGCTTCATCGCTGAACTTCAGTCCATCCAAAGAGATGTTCAGGTGGCTGTTATACATGGAGTCATTGATGTTCATGTAGTGAGAGAGCTCCTTACGGAGATTGTTCTTCTGCTCCCGCTCTGTCTTCAGCGTCTCTAAGGCCTCCTCAAGCTGTCGTTCGGAGATCTCCTTCAGCCGTATGGCATCTTCTAGCTGGCTGTTGAGAAATTCTGTTTCTTCCTCGAGCCTTTTGATTTCATGTTTCAGGCCTTCAAACTCCACCTGGAAACGTACAAATGGAGGGGGAAAAAAATCCTAGTGAAAATATCTGCCCGCAAGGCACCAGGTAATGATATTTTTCAATGTTCTAGTGAATGTCACTAAATACGGTGAGAACAGAATAATTTTTTTCAGTTCAGGAGTCTAGTTTTGGCACTACAACCGTAAACACTGCTTACATAATTTACCTTCACAGAGCCCACGGAATACAGTTTCTAAGCAAACCATTGAATGAGCTGATCTATTTCAGCTTAATTAAGACAGATGGGAGATAACAGTGTGTGATACAGAATCATCACAAAACACGTTTTCCTAGCACATTATGCAAACTCTTCTGTTTGATTAAAAATTTCCCTGGCCAGCCTTCCCACAAATTCAAGCTCAACATTTCCAAAACGCAATGCTGCAAAGCTATGCTTCTGACACTCTACTGGTCTGCTGTCAGGATGTACCACTGGCCTTAAAACTGCACGGATGTACCAGCAAGCGAGCTCTACTATTATACATGCAAAATAAAATATTTTTATACTTCTGTCATCATCATTTCATCACAACTTGACAGCACTACAGTTCAGACTCTAAACTTCGGACTTGTAGTGCTGCTACATGAAATCTGATGGCACAAGTTTTTACCTGTACATTTGTTTGTTGTTTGGTTTGGTTTTTTTTTTCCTGAACTTTTCTTACGCTGAATTTATAAACACCAACTATTAGTGTAAAATTTTTACTCCCTTGGGGGGGAAGCCTAAAGAATATATTTTAGTTACCTTGAAAGAAAGGAAAACATACCATATTATACATGATCCTATTTCTTTTTGACAGCTACTAAAGGAATTTTAGGTGCTAACATACACCAATCCAGCACTGCTGAACCACACCTGATGTGCAAAACGGGAACCAAATTTGCAAAACTGAATTAGCATGATAAGTCTGGGAAAACTTCATGGCTTCTTCTAGTGATGTCAGTAGATTTAATTAAAGCTTATTAAAATTCATGAAGTAGGATTAGGACAGGGTAGAAAATGAAATAATCCATTACCTTGGAAAGAATTAGCTCTTAGTTCTATGTATGTTCACCAAGCTCAAATATTTAAGGTTGGAGGCTATTTTTTAAAGGTTCTAGAACACAAACACAGTAGCTACTAACTAGCAACTGACAAGATAGCATTATCAGAGGTTAAATTTGTCTCAGGCCAGAATGACAGCATTCTTGAATATCATTATTTTAGAATGTGAACTTGGAGCTGGGAACTTTCACTTGTTCTTTTAAATACAATGAATGAGACCAAAAGGGGAAAAAAACAAAGTAAAAGGTAAAAAAAACCCAAAAAACCAACAACAACAAAAAACCCCAACAAAACAATTACATAGGTTAGATTTTCCAGTCTGCATCTAAAGTGTAATAGTCCTTCATCCCTACCACACGATGTCAGGGCAAAAGAGCCCAAATATATTCAGGTGACAACAGGTCCAATCTGGAATCCCATTTTGGGCTCATCAGTGCAGCCAAAGTGATAAATATTGACATGGAGTTTCTCCTGGAGATAAATTAAATACATTCAATATCCCAAGTATCTCACTTGCTAGGGCAGCTTTCACTCAGAACACTGAAGGAGTTCTGAAGTAAATCCTAATGAGCTTTTGCTATGTGCTTGTTACAACAGATAACACTACTGAATGTTATACCATTTTCTCAGTTGAGCCTCACATTTTATTTATACAGTGAGACTAACTGGTACCTGAACAATAAAAATAGCAAGTCCACAGATGACAGACGAAAATAAGCTGAACCCTGCCAAAGACCACATCTTTGTGCGTCTAGAGAACAAGGCTTACGAGGAGAGGCTGAGGGAACTGGGGTTGTTTAGTCTGGAGAAGGTTGGTGGGAGACTTTATTGCTCTCTACAGTGACTTGAAAGGACGTTGTAGTGACGCGGGTGTTGGTCACTTCTCACAAGTAGCTAACAATAGGACAAGAGGTAATGGGGCTTAAGTTGTGCCAAGGGAGGCTTAGATCAGATGGTAGGAAAAGTTTCCATACTGAAAGAGTGGTGAGGAATTGGAACAGGATGCACAGGGAGGTGGTCGAGCCACCATCCCTGCAGGAGTTCAACAAACATGTAGATATGGCACTTCAGAACATGGTTTAGTTGTCATAATAATGTTAGGGAGATGGCTGGACCTGATGATCTTGGAGGTCTGTTCCAACCTTAATGATTCTGTGACTCTGTAATCTTACCTTTGCAGAAAATAACTCGGAAATTCTTGTAGCTGTTAAAAAACACACAGTTCTCTAAAATTCTGAAAAGAGCTGGAACTGTACAATTAAATGTGACTTTTCAGATAAACAGTCACACAGGTCTGACAATAGAGAGTAACTATAACAGTAGTCCATGTTTAATGGAAATAGCTAGAAGAGAGGAGTACAGAACTGGGGCAATGTACCCATTCAGCGGAAATCAAAACATACATTTAGAAATGCACCCAGTCACAGATACTGTAGAAGAGGACAGATGGATGGATGGAGAGCACTGTAAAGAGACACTGAAAAACTAGTGTAGCAACAAGACTAAAACAAGTAACAAAGCACAGTGGTGGAGACTCCACTGCTGTCAAAGAAGAAGTTGGCAATGGAAGACCACGTTTAAATCTGCCGTGGTTTCTCCAGGAACACCCCCAGCCACATCGCCCTCCTGGCCTCTCCCGCGAGGAATGACGAGTCCTGCTGGGTCTCTCCTTCCTTCCTTGGGCTTCCCTGGATCAGGGACCCCCCCCCCCCCATTTACCTCAAAAAACTCCAAAAAGGAAGAAAAGGTGTAGTGCTTTGGCGCAGGGTTTACCATTGCTGGCGCCACTGTCTCGCTGTTTGAGGTCTGAGCTTAACTGATGTTACCAAAGCAATGCCCAATATTTTCAAAAACTTGCCTGATTTTGCTTCAGGACAGACACTTGTTTTTGAAGACAGATGTTTTCCTCTTCAAGCTCTGTGTAGTCTTGAAGCAAACGTGCTTCTCGGAATTTATATTCCTTAATATCATCTCGCAGACGGACCCTCTGGATCTCCACATTCTGATTGACCTGGAAAAACAAACCCCAAAGCGATGGTGATTTGGTCAACTACAACTCCATTTCAAAATTTTATCTTTCCTTATGTGCACTAGTGAATCAGATTCTATTCTAACAGAAACTCTTCTCCCCTATCCCCCCTCCCCTTGAAATGAAATTACACAAACCAAAGTAATTTACACAATAATGAGATTTTGTTTTCTTGCTTCTCTTATAAATTCTCACTCTTGACTCAAAGAAAAGTTAATGAGCAAGCAAGGAAAGTAGCATTCACACCTATGTTGTCTCACTGGCTGTAAACAACAGACAAAACCTTTTCCAGATCAGAATTCAATGCATGATCCTCTTAACACTCAACAAGGAGGGTCTTTTCACAAGAGAAAGACAGATTCAGATGACTCCAGATGTTCTTACTTGGACATGCATCTGCTGCTGCTTCTCAACAGACTTTATGCCCACTGCAGTAATTTGGAAATATGTTCTAAGGAAGCCTTCTGGAGAGACACACTGAGTTAAAGTTCAAATGAAACCCAAGACCCCAAGTAGAAATAAATAGCAAATTTCTGGCTGACTCTTCAAATGTTCCCTCCCCCCAGACTCAAAGACTTATGCAAGACCTCAAAGAAAGGCTGTAAAAATAAGAAACAAAATTTAAAATCACCATTGTTTTTTTCAGGATATAGAAGTAAAATCAATATATTAGCATAGTATGATTTTTAGATCTTTCATGAATGTGGACAGAGAAATAAATTGAGCTAGGACATATCCAGCTATGTGAATGGCTGACTGGACTTGGCTCCTTTTCCAATATTACTTTCTTCCACATGACACCTTTTAATACTTAATTCATAGAATCATAGAATAGTAGGGTTGGAAGGGACCTCTAGAGATCATCAAGTCCAAACCCCCTGTCCAAACAGGAACACCTAGGGCAGGCCACAGAGAACAGACCAAGGCACGCTTGAAAGAGAGGAGACTCCACAGCCTCTCTGGGCAGCCTGTTCCAGGCTCTGTCACTCTCACAGTGAAGAATTTTTTCTTCATGTTGAGGTGGAACTCCTGTGTTTCACTTTGCTACCATTACCTCTCATCCTGTCACAGAGCAAAACTGAAAAGAGACTGGCCCCTTCTACTTGACACCCACCCTTCAGATATTTGTAAGCATTAATAAGATCCCCTCTCAGTCTTCTCTAGACTAGACATCCCCAGGTGTTTCAGCCTTTCCTCATATGAAAGATGTTCTAGTCCCTTAACCATCTATGCAGCTTTCTGTTGGACTCTCTTTAGTCTTTCCCTGTCCCTCTTGAACTGCAGAGATCAAAGTCAAACACAATACTCCAAATGTGGTCTCACGAGGGCAGAGTAGAAGGGGAGGAGAACCTCCCTTGACCTCTTCTTTAGGCACCCCAGGATACAATTGGTCTTCTTGGACACAAGGGCACATTGCTGTTCCATGGATAACTTATTGTCCAACAGGATACCAAGATCCCTTTCCATGGGGCTGCATTCCCGTGGTCTACCCCTAACCTGTACATAGTGTTGTTCCTCCCCAGGGGCAGGACTCTACACTTGTCCTTGTTGAACTTCATTAGGTTTGCCTTTGCCCAGCTCTCCAGTCTGCCCAGATCTTGCTGGATGGCAGCACAGCCTTCTGGTGTATCAGCCACTCCTCCCAGTTTTGTATCATCAGCAGACTTGCTGAGGGTACACTCTTATCCCTTC